>PVIJ01000041.1:0-20334 GCA_004024925.1 Scalopus aquaticus
GGGGGGGGGGGGGGGGGGAGGATAAGGGTACAAAATGGAATAGAAAAGAACACAAGGGACCATGGAGATGGATCACGGGTGAATTGGTGGTGGGTTACCCAAGGGGAATACAAAATGTAAAAGACATAAATAACAATAAAAATGTGTATTAAAAAAAATCTTGTAAAGCTTATTTCCATAATAAATATCCATGTGCGTGTGTGTGTGTGTATATATATATGCTACATGCTACACCTATATATATGGATATATATTTATATAGATATATATATAGATATATATCTAGATATATATCCATATGCTGTGTGTGTGTCTGGAGAATACTGACTAATACACTAGAAAAACTCTACTGGTCTCACCTCTTGTGAACATTCTGTTCTATCCTTGAGCCAAATGGTTATGTTAAGGAGAAAAGTGAGGAAAATAGGGAGAGCCAACTTTCATTGAGAGCTTACTATAAGGCCAGCTGTTCTAGCTCTCCTATAATCTCATCCACCTCCTTATCAATGCTATGAAGTCAGTGCAGTCTGTGAGAAGACTGAGGCTCAGAGAGGTTATGTGGCTTTCTCAAGGTCACAGATTTAGGAGATGGTAGAAGGGCACTTAGATTCATGCAGTCTGATCCAAAGTCCTGACTTTTAATCATAAAACATAGCTTTCCCAATTTCAAGGCTTTGTGAACACAGACTTTGGGTAGATCACACGTATACATTATTTGAGATCTGACCTGAGGACCAAGGCTCTGGAGCCAACCCTCCTGTGTTATGTGCACAGAGCTAAACCACTTGGTCACACTCAGATTTTGCTGTGGTTCTCTACCTGGCCATATGTTGGAAACACAAGATGGACTCTTTTGTTGCGGTGTCCCCGTTCAGGTGCCACTTGTTGCATCGGGAGCAACACCACACTGGTGACAGTGGAGTCGTGGAGCAGGCTATGGAATGCAGGATGCTGCTCGAGAGCAAGATCCTGGCCTTTTTATTGACATAAAAGGATGGGTCAAACTGTATACTGGATTTAGGGAATGAGTCCAATGATACACACCCGACTCCCACCCATGGTGCTAATCTTCTTAACAGGGTGTTCCACAGATTAGTCCATGCGGGGGGTGGGGGGGTGGGGGGGTGGGGGGGAAGCACATCAGTCACTGGCCCCTTGGCCCGTCACACCCACACTCTTTCCGTTGCTTTTTCAAAATAAAAGTCCCCATCCTGGAACTTCTGCTTAGGTTGGCCTGGGGTGAGGTACAAATGTCAGCAGTTACTAAACACTAGGGGTTCTAATTATAACCTCTGGGGGTCCAGTGGTCCATGAAAGGGGAACAGACAAAGCCCTTAAATTTCATTGAGGAGAAATCCACAATCTCAGTACTCTAGAAGAGCCCCACTTTCAGTCTCCAGCTACATTTCACAATCAAGCATTAGCTCCATTTCAGAGCCTGCTTTACTGGCGCAGAGGAGCAAAGAGAAGGGTGCCGAGGGGGCATATAGCCTTCTGCCCATGTCCAAGTCCCTACTGCACCCAAGGCCCTGGCAAGGGACCAATAGACAAGTGTAATCAGAACTTCCCAGGAGATATTCAGAGCAGATCCCCCAGTAAGCACAGCTTCTAAATTTGTCCTCGAGAATGATTAATCTGTTTAAGCAAATTCCTAGAGCATAATTAAGATGCTCTAATCAAGGAAGGAGATAGTTATGCAGCAGCCTCAGGCACTGATTTGGTGGAAGGAGCGCATGACCAAAAGGCCTCAATAACCTAGTGGAACTAGTGAAGGTGACAGAGTGGGCTTAGCTGGGCTGGTAGAAGAAGCAGGAAGCTGGGGAGAGAGAAGCCTGTGAGGCATCTACCAGTGGAATGCTACTGGGGTCACGGGGAGTGAGTCTTGAGGTCACAGTTTTCAGATTTGGGGGTTCAGGATATTAAAGGTTTCAGGAACAACAACAGTGTTTGTGGAAGTGCATGTTCTTCCAGAAGAACCAGCTCAAGGGAGGTGAAGATCAGCCCTTCCAAGGCGGAAAAACCAAGTGACAGGGTCCCATGGGGAAAGTTAAAAAAAGAGGGGCTGGGAACGGAGGGCTGTTTCTCCAGCACATGTCTCCCTCGCTGGCCATAGACGTGAGTGGACACTCTCTGAAGGGTGGAGACAAACAATGATGGCCCAGATCACATCTGTTGGGCACTCGTAAGTGGCATGCATAAATCCTTTCCAGACAACCCCAAGTCCGAGCATCACCGGGACCCTTGCCTGGCCCCCATTTTAGCTGGGGACTGGAGTTACTGCTGCCACGCACATATTCTTGAAGGGACACTCCCACCTCCCCACTGGTCCCAAATCTCAAATCACATGACAAGTAGATTCTCCCTTGCACAGAATAGTGCGGTCAGGAGAACAGGGCCCCACACCCCTAGGTCCTGGAAGAGTCGGGGTGGGGAAGTGGCTCTGGAGAGAGGCGGAGAGAAGATTGGGCAGAGAAGAAAAAGGCAGAGGTGGTGTTTAATACTTGTAATCTCACTTCCCTCTCCGGGGCGGTCTGCCCCCCTGACACGGGACCCTGCCACCTTCCTTTCTGTCGGGGCCGCTGGAGAAAACAGATCATGTCTCGCTAGCTCCCCCTCCTTCAAATTGGCTGCCCCAGGTCAGGCCCAAGTCACTGATGAAAAGTCACAGCGCTCAGCTGGTGCTCTAATTTCCTTCTTAGCCCGCATGAGGCCCATTACATTAAGTGCTCTTGACACTCAGACTTTCAGAACAGCGTCTCAGAGGGCTGCGTGGTCAGAATAGGAAAGACGACGCTCGGGTTCCGAGGACCGCAGCCTGCTCACCGGACTCACGCCGCGTCCCTGTGGTGCAGACGCAGGAGTGTGCGCTGGGGTCGAGGCAGGCACAGAGGACTCTGTCAGTCTCTGGGGCGCCTCTGCGGCCTCTGTCAGCAGCTCCTCAGCTCCCGGCAGTGACGTGCTTTCTCTCCCAAGCTTCTAGGATGTGGTTTCTGAAATCAGAGGCCAGGACGAGCAGAGGAACGCGGAGTGAGATGTGAAGGCTGTGTCCATGGCCTAGAGCTGAGTTCTCTCGGGATCCAAAGCAGACGCTCAGCTGGACGAGGAAGGTCACGCTGCTTCTCTCCTCAGAGGAGCTCTGTCTAGTCACACGTGTAGCCCCCCGACAGTTGGGATTAGCCTTAGCAAGAGAGCAACCAGGACATCTAGCTCCAAGGGCCCTGCCTTCCTTGCCATCCCACCACAGGACTTCATCTTCCTCTTTCTCACAATTCA
The DNA here is from genome assembly GCA_004024925.1 of Scalopus aquaticus. Classification (NCBI taxonomy): domain Eukaryota; kingdom Metazoa; phylum Chordata; class Mammalia; order Eulipotyphla; family Talpidae; genus Scalopus; species Scalopus aquaticus. The sequence continues at coordinate 3,274 of PVIJ01000041.1, forward strand.
GTGGCTCCCCTGAGCTTCCTAATTCCTATTCAAATGTTTTCTAAGGTTTGTTGACTAATATCGAAGACAGATTCTAACTCCCTAAAGAGCACAGCTATGGAACAATGTCAACAGCATTAATACTCTACAAACACAAGATATGTTTAACGCAAATATTTAAATACAAATGTTGTTTTGGTACCAAATACAGATGAGAATTCTCTGCTGCTTTTAGCTGCTGCAAGTTATCAACACTATTAAGTAACCACACATGTTCTGTCTTGGAAAAGCCCATCAGGGTGCTGTGTACCCATCCCAATTTTTTTCTACACTGATGTGTGTTGACTCTGTCTTCTCCCACCTCTGGGAAGACCACTGCCTTCTGGAATTTGTGTTTCTCTGATCTTGACGGGTCTGAAGCACCCCGATTTCACTGGGCAGACTCAAAGGCTAATGGAAGAACTGTGTGTGGTGTGGCCTGGTGGGTAGGGGGAAACTCTGCCAGTCCAGCTCCTCTCAAGGCCAAAGACCTTGTACTTAGCTGAGTTAAACTTTGGGAACCTTTGATCTTCTAGGCTGGGGTTCACTGAAAAGCACCAGATTACCACACCCTTACTCTTCAGGCTTGAAATAGGAAATGAGGAGGCCTGGAGGGTGTAAGAACAAGTATGGCTGTTCCCTTACCATATATTTTAAAATAACATATTAATCTATAAAATAACACAAGACCATTTAGGTGCCACCTATAAATACATGAATATCTGACCTGCTCTACCCCCATGATCCCCAGCCCTGTTCTGTGGACTACAAGGCTAAATGAACCAACCAGTTCGCTTGCTCTTGGCTTCCAGCTGGGTTTAGCTAATGAGAAGCTGAGGAGGAGAGGATAGGAAGGGAGGATGGAGAAGTCGGTGTTGCCTTTGTTGTCTGTGGCTCTCTATCACCCACCTTCTCCACTCAGCTTGCTGTTACTCTCTGTTTAAGCTACCATTCCAGCACCTAGGTCCTTTAGACCTAGGAGGAAGAGAAGTTACAAGCCCTGGGCCCTTGTACTATATTTTGTGGTTTCCCTATACTTTGGTAAATAGTTTCCTTTATTAAACTCAAATTTTTCCAATGTAATTATGCCATACATTTCCTGCTGGGACTTAACTAATGCAAGATCGTATGTCAAATTATTTCCAAATGTTTCGTTGGGGCTCTAGTTTTGTTGGTGCCTTAAGAACATCTTGAGTGCATTTTTCTTAGCTAATACAGTGCCACAGGTGATAGTCAGTTGTAACGCAAATAGTTCTTGAATCTCTCAGGCCAGAGCATGTGCCCCTCAATCATCACATCAGGGAAGATTGACTAAAGTGCAGACAATGTAGAGAACAGGATGGGAATTTTAAAAGACAGAAGAATCAGGACTTTTCCTACAAAAATTTAGTGATTATGATTTCTAATTTAGTATCACTAAAGATCATAAATAATTTTATGAAAATATAATTAAAAAATATGATTGGCATTTCTGCAAATATTTAAATATAAATGCTGTTTTGGCATCAAGTACAGCTGAGACACCATAGGGAAGGTAAAACATTGTAAAGAAAATAGGATTAAATTACCAAATTTTGTAACATTTATTCTCACTTGGAAATCTATCCATGCCTTCTTTTTCTCTTTATGCCATGGTCTTTCCACTTTCTGTAAAAAAAGAAACAAGGAGTAGTTCTCCCCACCATCCCTCCCCACACACGCAGTGAAAGATGTGTTGGTCTGAAATGTGTTTTCTGATACCCTGGGTCTGAGACAGAGTTCAGATAACTTGTCCTGATCACAAGCTTAATTAGTCCCCTCCTCTGGGAAGACTTCCCGGCTTCCTTCTCTGTGTTTTTCAGGGCCTCCCTGGTGGCGCAGTGGTTGAGCGCTGCGCTGTTGAGCTGTCCGCAGCTCGCGATGCGAGTTCGAAGCCCAGCAGGGGAGAATCCCACATGGTGCAGCAGGCCTCTCCTGCCTCGCCTGCTGCTCCCCTCAGCAGTGTATTTCTGATCTGCCTGTTCTGCTCCCCGCTGTCCCTGGTGAACCCTCTCACCACCCCACGCCTCTGGCCTGTACCCCAGCTTGTATAACTAAATAAATCTTTAAAAAAAACAAACAGATAACTTGTCCTGATCACAAGCTTAATTAGTCCCCTTCTCTGGGAAGACTTCCTGGCTTTATTCTCTGTGTTTTTCAGGTATTAGGAGGATTACTATTTTATATTGTAATTCTCAAATTTCTGTCTTCCCAATCTCCCAACAGGTTGTGATTTTTTTTTTTAAGCAGAAATTAGACCTTTCCTCCTGTTATTTCCTACCTAAATCTCAAACTCCATCTTCAGCAGGCTTAGTAAATATTTGCTGAGTGGATAGATAAATGAATTCATGAGAGAGTGAAGGTCTATCACACTCAAAATAGATTCATGATTCTCAGATATTTCTCCCAGGCCTTAAAAGATGTTGTATTACTACCAAACCTGTTACAAAATGGGTGCCACAACCGCAGTAAAGTTTGTAAGTATTTTTTTTCCAGATCTAAAACACTGAAGTGGCTTAGTCAAACAATGCACGGCCACCTCCCAACTGAGCAGCAGCAGGCCTTTCTGATGATCACACTTTCTAAAACATTATTTTATATCTGGAACCAGGTTAGAGCATCATGTAAAATAGGGCAGCTGCTCTACACAGAGATAGCTTTCTTTTCATGTAGAGACAGTAGTTATCAATCTTTTTTGTGTGTCAGTTCTGGAAAAGGAACAGCTTACAAATGACTTATTTTTTTCCATTCAAAATAGAAAAAAAAATAACCTTGTTGAGTTCTAAAACAGAAAAAAATATATTTTTTTCATTTAGTTTACCTACTTCATTAAACAGAAGAATATCAATGAGAAAATTAACATGAATTTTTACCTACTAAACAGTTCTTCTTTGTTGATATTTGAAAAAGACACACATGGAGGAAGTTTGTTTTTGTTTTTGTTTTTTAATAGCCATTATTGTTCAGACTGGTTTTAGGTTTACAGAAAAATTGAGCAGAAAGTACAGAGAATACCCGTATTCCCCCGCCCTCTTCCAACTCCTCATTTGTATTAGTGGGGTAACTTTGTTACAGTTGGTGAATCAGGGGTCTGGCAAGATGGTGGAAGAGAGAAGACACCAGACTCTCCACCTCCACATTTTTATACCCAAACTATACATAAATAAAGACAACAGTCCCTGGATAACAGCCAGATGGCCTGGTATGCATAAAGGGGGACTGTATGGCAGAGAGGGTAGGAAGAACTAAAATTACATTGTTTGAGGGGTTACTGGGGCATCACAACCCAATAGAGGAAGGGGCTCCTGTGATAAGGAGCTTCTGTTGTAGTTAACTCAGGGGCTCATGCCTACAATGGGGCTTTAGAACCCAGAGACTACACTGGGGGGCGGGTACACATAGTTTGTGCAGGACAGAGGGTTCTACCTCTGGAGAACCACAGAGCAGAGGAGCAGAGACAAAGGTAGGGTGCTGCAGCAGAGAAACGCCTGCAAAAGCAGACACTGGACTGCCAGAGAGCAGCTAACTGCCCAGAGTCAGCGGAAACCGAGCATACCTAAATGGGCGGCAAGGAGCTTGAGAACAGTGGGCAGTCTGGTCACTGCTGCCATGTGAGCTGTATAAGGCGGTGACTGTCAGCTTACACAGGACACCCAGGTATGAACAGCTGGGGGCTGAATTGGTGGAGGTTAGATTAGCTCACCTGCGCCTCCATGCATTCGGGGCTCTTCTCTGAACTAGCTGTGCTGCTGCACAAAGCATCTGCCTCACGCCCAGAGGGCACCAAAGCTGAGATAACAATTTCTTAAGGTGCATTCTGCCATTAACCAGAGTTCAAAGCACCAGGCCCTGGCAACAAGAGCAAACCCCTGGGGCAAGGCTCTGTACTTGAAAGGCAAAGCTAAGGAACCCTGGCCTAGACTCCACCCTTGGAAACTTCGTCACCGCTCCTGGTGCAGCAAGTATCTAGACGACCACTCAAGACTGAAGACAGGATAAGGAGCTTTAGAGAAATACAAAAATTAAAAGAATAGATCACCACCAAGCTAGAATTGAAGTAAATACTAAAGGAAATTTATAAAATTACAGCAAACTTCATCTAGAAATAATGGACACCAAAATCACATGACATGGAGGCGGATAACAATGGAGACCATTAGAATGAGTTTGAGATCATACCATCCAACAGGTCTCAAGTATAAACCTGGTTTTCAGAATCCCACATCTGGCAGCCTTCATGCCACATCCCTCACATGGGGTAACCCACTCCCCCACTTCTCAGCCTCCATTTTGGGGTGCTTATGGTTCCAGTCCAGTTGGGAAGCAAATACTTTGAGAAAAGAGATTTGAAGTATTTTTTTTCAGTGTCTGAAGCGATTGTCCAGGAAAATGCCTTTCCTCCTTTGACAAAATACCAAAACAAAAACCAACAACAAAACAAAAAAGGTGAAATACTCTTTATGAAGGAACAGGCTGCATTTGGGCTCAGCAGTGAACTCATTTACTAGCTGACCACCATTTTACTGTACAGTCTCAGCTCCTTAGGAGGCGGTACCGAGACGCCTGCTCATTAGCAAGCTGCACGTACTCACGCTGTATTGCCCGGGTAGCAAAGGGGACAATTCCACACTCTGAACATCAACATGGTCTCTGTACCGGCACACGCACAACTTCTACACACTCGGATGCACAGGTTTAGACTAAGGCAGTTTTGGGGTCTCCGAGCTTTGCCACTTTGTTGAACCCGGAGATTTAAAGTTCCTTTTCTTCTAGTTCTTGCTGAGTCAGATTACATAAAGATAGCATTAGCAGCATGAAGAATTTAATGAAGTGGTTAATGGTGTGGGTGATGTCAGTAGGATCTTGGCAGCATCTGGGAGGATAATCTGAGAGGAATAATCGCGTTGACAACCCTTCTTTCAGAGAACAAAATTGCCTAGTTCTGGTTATATCGGTTGTTATTGGCTTCCCTGACTGCAAAAATGTCACAGTAATTCCAATGGAGTTGTTTACACAAGTGGAAAAATCTGACTCCTTGATAACATGTTTCAGTTGCAAACCCCTTTGATGACACTGAAAAGCCTTCAGTAAGAGAGAAAATTCCTCCAAACTGAGGGAGAAGTTATCTGGAAATAATGCCCTTCCTCAGCACGGCTATTTATATTCATTGGGCTAATGGTTTTTGTCCAGTAATACATTTAAATTACATTTCATCTTATGCTTCACGATCACATTTCAGAAGTCACTTCTCTTCCTCCCTACAGCCGGCAATTTCCCGAGCCTGCAATAACAGTATTGTCCTTTCGAAAGCATTTGAAAGAGATCCGCCTGGTCTCAGCCGTCTCAGGAGAGTATTTTCTGGCTGATAATCATAGCCAAGTGGAAAGTCTAAATGAACTCAAGGCCGCTTGGTAGTTCCTCCCTCGCTCTGGTTCCCTGGAGGCCTCGTCAAAGCAATGGGTGCTCCAACTTGGTTCTGGAGGGGGCCAGACTGTTCGACCGCTGAGGGTATGGGAAATAGGTCCCCCAACACAGGTGGAAGTGTAAAGTGAAGACACTCTGAAATGATTTATAAACTGAGTCATGCTTATCTGATATGTATGTCAAAGAAAAGGTGGCTTTATAGAAATGGACATCACTAGGTTTATAAAACCTTGTAACAGAGATTCCTCAGTGAGGCTGGCAGCTTGCGTGCGATTGAGGGGAAAAAAAATTCTTCTAAAATTGCAAAAAGTGGGGACTCCCTGGCAGCTCTGGCCTACACCCCAGTTCTATGCATAAATAAATCTTTTTTAAAAATTGCAAAAGGTGAATCAGGCTGTGGAGTGAATTTGAAACACATAAAATTCTACTTAGATGTCTTGGGTAGTAAGTACAAAATAAGTGAAGTAGAGACTTTATTTTTAAAAACAGAGGGAGAGAGGTAGAAAGCATCCATTCCTTAGCTTTCATTTATGTCCTAGAGACACACGGTCACTTCTTACATAACAATGTGTCACCCTCCTGCTTGATTTTCAGACTGAGAATTGTGGGTGCATAGTGCAAGTTTTGAGGACAACTGGCATAAGCAAACCTATTATGAGGTTAACATTCAAGTCAAAAAGTTTGAACCTTAGTATAAAATTGACTAAGAAGAAAACATGAGACCAAGAAGTGTGAATTGTGTTGTTCATCTATAGCAGTTTAATCTTGGAAACTTCGGCTCTGTTCCAAGACTTAGAGGACTGTGAAGGCAGCCAGTGTTGCTCTGCAGGGAACTGGAAACCTTTGGGGAGAGGGTTCCCACTCACGATGAGGGCATCTTCCGGGGCCCTACTTGCTGTGCAGTCTTGCCATGTGGTTGGTTCTGCCTTCTCTTTGACTGTAGGCAAAGTCCTACTTTTCCCATGGAAATAACTCATTGGCTAATTTCTAACTGTTCTTCTTGCCACCAGTTACTGACACTGCTCTTTGCAGTAGGTGCAAAAGCTGAGACAGATTCTACCTAAAATAGACCTTTGGCTGAGACACAGATGGTGGTGGTGCCAGGCTAGAATGTCACACTAAGGCAACACCGAAGAGGAAAGTGCACACCCAGACCATAAAACCATTTGTTTTTTAAAAGAAGGCATATGGAATATTGGATGTGTGGGCAGGAGTGAAAAAGGAGCCCAAAAATGTAATTCACATGGAGAAATGCCCAAACATAGAAGAAAAAAATCTTGGTCCGATTCCAGTTCGCAGTGTCCCAGGGCAGACTGTGACTATTGAGGACCAACCCATCTGCATCCCCACTCAAATTTCAGTTGTGGGCTTGTCTGAAGGCCATGCCCTTCCCCTTGCTTCAGCCACAGTGCTTGGCACGCAGTTTAGATCCTCAGGAAATGCTGCTGCCTTGTGACCTGCCCATTCAAAATCAGGTGTTTGGAAGAAGAAAGAGGAAGGCCAAGTGAGGTCTTTTGAAAACAGATCTCATTGGCTGGGGACTACAGATGACTGATGAACTTCAAATAAACGCTTTACATTTCTGAAACTTTTCTGAATTCATGCATAAATTACAGTGTAGTTTGCAGACCTGAGAGCTAGCCTTGCTTTTTAAGCAGATAATTGGGGAGTGAAAAGAATTCCTAAAGAGATTTTATTTGGCCACCAAGATGCCCAGGCTTCGCTACTCCCACGGGACAGTCATCCCACAGTATCTGAGGTAAGAATAGGTACTTCTTACAGGGAAGTCCTCTTTAAAGGCTGAGGGTTAGCACAGGAAGAGTCATGTACCCAATTTAGATTCAACTGAAATGTTGACAGGATATAGTAGAACCCAGAAGCCTTTAAACAGTTCCTTTTGGTACCAGGAATCCTCCTGCAGCAAAGGAGTTTTTGAGTCATTCACCCATCCATAAAAACCTTGTAATTATTTTCAGGGAGAATAAAGCAAAAAAGAAAGCAAATCTAAAACAGATTTTGTGGTGTTGGAGGGTGGGAAAGTGGGCAGGGATGCTTTGCTGAAGAAACATGCCAACAATTGAAACCCTTCAGCCAAGAGCTGGGACATAGGTGAGAAAAGGAACAGCCCAGGAAAAAGAGAAAATCAGAGAATCTCGTTACCTGGCAGCCAGAATGACTTCAACATTAGTGCTCCACCGATGCTACTTGGCCCTTTAGAATATCCCTGGGCCACACCACGGCTGCAGCTGATGTACTAGCCAGCAGCACCTCACCTCTGGAAGACATGCCCCAGGGGTGTTCCGGACCCCAAAGCACACACACAGAAAACATGCCGCCTCATTCTTGCTCCAAACACCACGCTTTTCTCAGGCTGAGATCTGTCTCAGTGGCTCATTTCTTATGCCAAGATCTCTTCCATGAGTTTTTAAAAAGAATTTAATTCTTTGAAAGAACAGTCACACACAGCATTTTTTTCTTAGTCTTTTAAATGCAGACTATCAAGTTTCACGTGTTTGTGTCACTTCTTTCTGACAGCCTTTAATTTCCACACCAACCACTATCTGCATTACACGGGCTCTCTCTACCCACCACGCTACAGCCTCAGAAAACTAAGTTTCTGGCACACAGTACCCAGCAGTAGGCGTACAATGCAGATTTGCTGAATGATTGGATTGTTATAGGGGCATGAAAAAAGTAATTTAATGGACATGAGGTAGGGATAGTAGAGAACACATCTGGAGTCAAATGAGTTGGAATAATTTTCATGGGCTTTGAAATAGAAGTAGAACACAGCCATTTTTATTTTGATTGATACACAATTCGGGTTTAATGCAGGTGAGGCTAGCATTGCTGTGGTAAATATTTTGTATTCTATTTATAAGAAGGGTTGAGATTTTCAGGGATTCATGTTCAGAATATTGCTTGCAATTTTTTAATATGCTGCTATATATAAGTCAAACTTAATAAAGAAGTGGAACTTTAAAATTGTTTTCAATAACAATGTCTAATTAAATTTCTCCAGTATTTATCACAAGGATTCTATATTGTGAAGGAAAAAATGTCAATACTGTTTTCCTACTCAAAATACTTCAATGCTTCCAACTATAATCAAATCACTACCTAAAATACTTGCATTTATTACCAAGTATTATAGTTCAGTTGCTTATATATATAAGTATTTCGAGTGCTTTCATGTTTCTGGAATGTGTGTTTTACCTTTCATAAGTACCATCAATATGATGCCCAATAGCAGAAAAGATCAAGAAAAAATCATACTTGAGCAAATTTCTTGGGAATATTTTCAAGTTGGCTTTAAAACCATTTTGGTTTTCAGACCGAGAACTTTAAAGACTTATTTGTATAAACTGTCCCTCTCCCCTTTCATCCTCTATCATTCCCCAGAAACTTTTAAACCTCACATCTTTCTCTTCTCTCTATGCACAACCCAGAGATGAAATGACCTTTTGTAAAATTCCCCGGGGTAAGGGATCTCCAAGTGGGGTGAGCCTTGAGGTAGGAATTATCATTTTATCTCTGCCAGCAAGGGATTTCATGTTATGCTTTAATTTCTGACCTGTTGACCCAGGGTTTCAGATTTTTTTTAATCTTTGGCAACCTGCCTTCCAGAGATCATCTAAAATTTTGTCTCTACCTCTCTCCTACAATCAATTTCACTCACAATTTTGGGGGAGGAGAAAGTGCAGTGGCAAGAGGATTTGGAGAAAAAAGTGGTAAAGGATATACAGAAGTTTAAAAAAAACTTTTGCATAAAATTATGTAAATTTTAGCCCTTGGCACTTTTTAAACATTGATTTTAGGGGAGAAATAATAGAAAGCAAGGCCATTTAAAGCAAAACACCAATCCACAGTAAGAGAGCTCACTTTGATCAAAAATCTCCTTAGAAAACTATGGATCAAAATGGTAAAGAGAAATTCATTTTGAACAGTGTTTTCTAATTCTAAACGACCTTCACTCCTGCACTACTGTTCTTGTGGCATTTTTTGCTTTGGACAGGAAACAAACATTTTTGGAAACGTGAGAGGCAATACATTAAAAAAAAGTGTATCAGAGATGTTTTGAAAGGCTGTATTTTAAGTATTTATACATGAAATCACACTTCTGGGATACATATATCTGGGTTTGAGGATGAAATGGAAGAAAATGGGTGAAACAAACAGGAATAGAAAAAAATGCTGGTATTTGTTGGAATTTCATGATGGGTATAGGCAGTTAAATCTACTTTTGCCCTCATTTGTTGAGAACATCCATTTTATATTTTCTTGCAAATGAATTCTTGTTCTACTCAAAAAGGTAAGGTAATTGTATAAAACCACACATATGTAGACTGTCACCTTTTTTTTTTTCTAACAGGATTTCTCTTTGGCACGGAGCCCCCACACCACCACATTTGATTCTTAATACATCGAAGGAAGAATGCTGGAATATTTGAAAATAACCATACATTAGGGAAACTAGTTTTATAGAAAAATCTCATAGTGGTACACAGTGTGCGTTAGTGATGTGAATTTAACCCAACCGTAATTTTCTATACTATATCTCCTAAAACAGCTTATCCTACAGAATTGTTCTTAAAAAGCTTACTAAAGCCTCAGGCCCGTACAAGTATCTTTTGAAGAGGAAGTTATACTTAGCATCTTTCTTGAATACTTAAAACCACCAATCTCAGAGTTGGAATAAAAATCATGAAGTCAACAATTATCATTCAATGAGCATTTACATTACAGGTCTCTTTGCCAACATTTTCATTGATATTCTATCTTTAATCCAGTGTAAGGTCTATCACCACATAGTTAAGTGTGGATCAGAAACGTTAAAACAAAAAACCAGTGGGAAGTGGGTGGGACCAGAATTTGAAGCCAAGCCTGCCTGAACACAAAACCTATGATATAATTATACTACATATGCAGCTATGCTGTGTGTGCATGTCTGTGCATACGGTCCCAAAGAATTTAAAAACACGTCAAGTTTTGAAGACCCAGCAACTTTACATTCAGCAAATCTGAGGCTTAAGAATAATACTTTAGGTTAGAATCTCAATTAAATCACTCCCATTGTCTTTTTACAAGAGAAAGATAGATGTTCAGGTAACACTTTCAAAAGGAGGTTCCCCCAAGGCTCTTGGACTGAGCTGCAGCCTAGGGCTTATCTTCTTGGGTCCAGCTGATTTCTACTCCACACTTCAAAGAAAAGCAACCTGGGCTGCTCTAACAAAGGTGAATTTCAGGCAAACAGTTTAGGGAAGACACCATTTGATATTCTGAAACAGTTGGCTTAGCTTACTTTTATTCAAATATTTCCCCTACTGCTTTTGGTGGATATAGGCTACTGAAGGCACATACTCTATGGCCAGTAGTGTGAACATAAAGAAATATATTTAAAATAATATCTTTAAAATATTTCAAATTTTTATTAAATATTTTATTCAGTTTTAAGATCACAGTTAAAGTACTTTAGCATGTTATACACATGACTTACATGTGCAATTTTTAGAAATATCAAATTAAGTATAAGATTTTGAAGAAATTATATAAATGTGTATATTGACTTTTACTACACATACATCTAAGAAAGCAATAATTCTGTTGTACCATTAAGTGGAAATCATTTATTACATGGCATGTTTACACCAACTCTAGAGAGAACCAAGCCAATTTCTGAAAGCAAAAAATGAGCGATTCGGTCATGCTGAAACTGTCAACAGACTTAAGACCTGGTGGTCAAACAAGGCTGTTTAATTTGTGACATGTAAGTGAGCAATTCAAACCTATGAGGAAAGTTCATAATCTGGTATGTGGAATCTCAGGTGGTTTTCATTCTTTCTGGGGGGGCAAATTCCTGAGAGCAAGAGACTTGTTGTATGCTAATGAGAAGTATGTTGCTGAGCACATGCTGAGCTCCAGATCACAAACCTTCCCTACCCCCAGTTCTGCCACTCTTAGAGCTGAGGCACTAATGTGAAGCGTCGGGGTACACAAGCCAGCCCCTCTGGGGGCTGCAGAACAAGATCGGTGTTAGTTCATGACACACTCGTGTCTCTGTGATTCAGGTTAGAGCTTGTGAGGTAAGATTTGCAGGGTGGGAGGGAGGGTTTAGAGGCATTGGATTCGGACCTGTTACTCAGTAACCAATTCTGGCCCAAGTTATAAGGAAATCTTTGGAAGGAGCAGCAATGTTCACAACAGCTAGTTCTGTGCATAAAAATCAATTTGAGGACAGGATCAATTTTGACCACTCACTGCAAACAAGGTAACAGTGGCCATAGAAATTTTAAGTATAAAGTCTCCTCTTTCAATTCGTTAGTATAAATCATATCACTATTAAGTAAAATTTGCCAGGAGAGGAAACTCTCTTTTGTGTGTGAAGAAAATGTGTTTATATATTTTAAGGAAAGTGTAGCACAAATAGATGGAGGTGGACAAAGGGTCAAATCTATGTCTTGTTATTCACTCTTGTTGCTTTTTCGTTCTGAAATGTGAGGAAGATAATGTACCCTTTGAAAAGGACAGGGTCATTTAATATGGAGCATAATAAACTTAACATCACTTCCAAACTAAAGCACAGCAGTCCATCAAACCCTGAATATTTTACCAGATATATCTGGTAAGATGGACTGAACAACGTATGCTCCCTTTTGTTCATAGTGTTCCATCACTTTTTTTTTTTTTCTCCAGCAGACTTAATGGCAGGAACTAGAATAACAGTGATACGTGGAGGGATCTCAGCATGGCTTTGGGATGGCATTGGTGGAAAGCTCATCTGACAGAAATACATACATACATTTCTGATCTTCGTGGGGAAAAGACTGTCAGAATTACAACAGTAGGATTTACCTTTTAAAAAGGGCTTTAATGCATAACCGTTTTGATCTAAAACTAACCTAATTTGGGGATAAGAACCTGTATCGTCAATGTGGCTGTGGGACATTTTTTCTTTTCCTGATCTCATTACAGTATCCAAACAAATAAAACTTAAAAAGGATGTCTTACAGTATTTTATCTTTCACTCAGCTTCTTAGAGCTGCAGCTTCAGTTACTATAATATACTCTACATACTTCAAAATGACATAGGAAATACCCAGAGTAACTAAATAAATAAAAGGCTAACGAAAACTGGAACAGTACTGCGTCTCTATTCGAGACTAAATCATCCACTGCCAGCGTCACAGAGAAGGGCTAGGACATTTTTTTTCAAAAGATTTATATACAGGTTTGAATACAGAAATTCAGGTTAAAAGCATAAATATTGATAATTTCAACTAAATTCAGAATGGTTTCAGAAAGATATGATACAACAATTTAGAATAAAACAAAGCAGAAGAGCATCATATTTTGGTTTGCTTGAGATATACATAAGGTGCAACAACTTTTTCTCTTGAGGATGCTTGTGGGACAAATGTTAGTGTAGATGGTGTTTGTTGGCAGATTAACGTACACACCATAGCAATATGATTTTCCAAGATAAAAAAGAACAAGAGAAATGAAATGAAAATGATAAATGGGGGGAGGGGACACTACATGTTGGTCTGAAATATTTGTGCTAACAAATGTTACCTGAAAATACCAACACCCCTGTCCAGTGGAGTCAGGGCAAGAGAAAAGCACTATTATTGAAATCAAGACTTGACTCAGAGAAACGACAAGGCGAGTGTCTAAAGGACTATAAAGCTTTGCAGGATTTCTGCTACTCTCAGTGCCTAACCGCTTAAAAATTAAGCATTTCTACAAAAAGGTTTTTTTAAGTATTTGAAAACAGTCATATCCAGTAGGTTGCCCTCCCACCCCTACCCCTGACTAAGGGAAAAGCCACTGAGGTTTAGGAAAAGCAGATCAAGTAAGATATTAATCACATAGAAAAAAGTAATCTTGTTTTGCTTCTTTTTAAAAAAAAGGTCCCATGAATATACAGCAATTTCTTAAGGAACTCTAGTGAAATGTAATCGGAGGACTGAAGGAGGGTGCTCTGGCAAAAATAGATCTATTCTAACGTGTCCTAGAGAATGACAAGTCAGTACCATTGCCCAGGTGCATGGTCTGCACCAGACGGTTTTTGATGTTGGGTATGTTTTTGGGATTTCAGCTAATAATAATTTTTAAATCACTGCTAGCAAGTGGTCCACAACACCAACAGCCACCAACATTGGGCCCCAGCAACTTTCAAACATTCACTTTGTGTTCTGAAATTTAGAAAATACTAATAAAATAGCATCATAGTAAAAATATTATGCTAAAATCTGGGGCTGCTGACCTGATTTATTTCTATGTGAATGGGGTTAAGCTTTAACCTCTGATTATCCCTGCTCACTAAATCCTTCCTTCCTCCAAGCCAACAATTAGTTTACATTTCTGAGGACACCATTCCAACACTCTGCTGCCCTCTTTACCTGCTTAAAAAAAATCTCTACTATCTTTTTCAATTCTGTTAGTATGTTGTACATATTTTTCAGCACCGAAACTGAAGTAATATCTACAACCACGAAAAGCTAAACCTAGTCAGTACTAATAGAGTCATTTTTTTTCTGTATGGCTATTAGGTCAAATTATGATTAGAAAAAAAAATCATTACAATTCAGTCAAGTATAAATAAGAAAGCTAGATAAAACCTTGTAAACTGTCACCATTTAGAGATCTAATCCAAAAGCTTCAAACTCCAACTAATGCTATCAAAAATTCTGCCAGTTTGAAAACCAATAAAAATTATTGCTGGAATCCAATAATTAAAATTTGGTAGTTTGTGCTGTGATGCAAGAGTGGGGAAATACTTTGTGCTATGGAACAAATACCCTGTAAAATCTGTGGCCTCAGACTAATTTTGATTTATCACTGTGCATCTGTTGCTAGGAAACAAGACACTGTGAACATCAGGTGGTTAAGTCAATATGTTGAATGTTCTAAGCCAGTTAATCCACTTGGCTCTGGCATATGTATGGTTGGTTTCATGTTCAAAAGCAACAAAACACAAAAAGGAAACAGAAACTTGCAGGTGGATCTGTGACTAAGAGTCCCACTCTGGTCAGGCATCCCTTCCTCATCTTTTTACTCCCTACCTCCTTTCACAACACAAACTCAAAATGGCTCTAGAAACCTGCAGTGCCAATTAGGCTGTGCATAGCAATTGCTACCCGTCCAGTCTGTCTGGGGTGGATGTAAAAGATCTGCAGCTCGAAGTCCACATGAAGTGAGTGTCTTCAATGTGTTCAGAATAGTGAAGTAATACTAAGGTCACTTCTGAATAAATTTCTCTCATTTTTGTTTGTTTGCCTGTATGAACGATCCATTGGTCACTTGGATCTCTGTGTAAAAATAAAAGAACCCTCAAGGCATGAAAACATCAGTAATCTGTAATCTGCAGGACTCTTCCCCTGTCTGGGAAAATATTTGCCACAATTTGCCCCAAGCAAATTCTCCTTGGTCACTCAAGGCTAAGAAAAAAATTCATCTTGTAAGAATTGTAAATTTTTTTTTCTTTTTTTTTTTTTTTTTGCCAGCAAACTACCACTCTGGTGGCAAATAGAAAAGTGCAGAATATATGGACCACGAGGCCGAGCACACCGCTAACAATGGTACATCTGCCTGCCCGTGCTGCTTGGGAGTCTCTGGAACAGGCTTTTTAATATTACTCTACAATATAAATGTAGGTATAACCTATTATATAAACCATCTTAGAACTTAAATCTCCATGTACAAAAAAGACTAAGAATATCTAATAATAACTAGTGCAGTGCGTCAGTTTTTGTTTTTTTCTTTTTTCTTTTTGTTTTGAAAGAATAACTAGGTAATATACGAAACTAGTTTTACTCTCTCTGGTTGGTAAAAGAGATGCTGGATGAGCTACAGTAAAGGCAGCCTTTTACCAAGTCACCACCTATTACCGTCAAAAGCCTTCAATAGAAAGCAAAGCTCCAGGAGCATTCTGTTTCTGCGCAGTATCAGACAGATAACATTACCCTCAAAGAATCTGGGTTCCGAAAGGACAAACTGGCCCAGGATGCTAACTTCTGCTTCAAGTGAATCTGGGCCATATTGGGCAACAAGCACTTGTTTGCAGTCTGTATTTTCCACCACATGGACTCACTAGCATCCCTCGGTAAAGACAAGGCTAGGGTAGTAGGTAAAGCACAACGTTTTACAATTAGATAGCGCTTCACTGGTCAGCGCAGGAAATAAGTACAGGAGCCTGTGGCATTTCTTTTGGCTGTCCATCATGGGTGAGCGGAGTTGATCTCTGACCTCTGCAAAATAAGAGGAAGGAAAAAAAGAAAGCACTTATTCAGGGTACAAGATGCGAAAGACAGGATGATGGATAACTACTACAAGCTCTCTAAAGTCTTACTTAATAGCTACTGCAGACTTACTACCTATGCTTCATAAAGCCACTTTTCTCCTTTGCATTTTTTAAAAAGAATTTATCTCAATTCCTCTTATACAATTCAGTAATATACTCTAGCCCCAACCTGCCACCACCATTTTTTAGAGATGAAACCTGAAGCACCAAGATATTTGGAGAAATTCCCTAAGAAGTGAGAACCTTTCAGTCAAGCGCTATGGGTCTGGAACAACTATCTTCCTCTTGATCCACTGCTATTACAGATGATGAGCCCCTTTCCTTGACTTGCCTGAGGGGAAAACTCACCTACACTAATTGATTCCACCAGACTCATTTCTTTAGGTATCTAGTAATAAACCTAACTTAAAAACTTTAAAGTCAAATAAAAAATGATTCCTTAAGAAAAAGAGTTGAGACTATGCCTCTAAAAAAATAAATGCAAAGAATGTAATGAAACCCCCTAAACTAAAGTCTCACAGGTATGTGAGGAGTGGAGAGGGAAAGAAGGCCAATTACCAACTCTGAATTTTATCTTCTTTCTTTATAAGTGGACTGTTTCACCAATTTGTATGTCATTCCGGCACAGGAGCCACGCTATCTTCTCTGTATGGGCCAGGTTTAGTTTTTGTGCTGTCGAAGTAGCACTGAACTCTGATTTCAGATTCTGAGAAAATTCAGTCAGCATGGGTCAAAATCAGCCTATACAGAGGACACTAGAGAAGACTAGAAAATTTGCGGAAATTTCCACCATTCTCATTCTGAAAGGATAGGATTGGGGACATCCTTGACAGGTCCCAACAGGCCCCATACTGAGGCCGGGCCTCCTGGCAGCTCCACCCCTGCCAGCGACTGCCAGGGTTTCACCGGTTTCCTCTTTCAATGTCTTTGTCCAAGTATGTAGAATCTTTTTAAGATTCAAATGATACCTACTCCATCACTCTACCCACATATTTCTTTCTCTTGATGTACAAAAAGAAAAATAATGTAGATAAATTACAACATTTGGGAATTTCAGAATTCGATGATCACAGTCTAAGATATTAGGGTTTTAGGAAAACAAAACCTGTGTTACAATCAAACCTCTGGATTAATCTGTTTATTCATTCAGGGATGCTGTAAGCACCAACTGTTCAATAAGCTATTTGCTCAAGAAAAATAAAATGAAAATGCTATTTTTTACCTCTAAGATTGAATATGAAATAGTGCTGCAAAAGCCAAAAGAATTTTAATGATTATTGGAAAAGGAAACAATGAAG
>PVIJ01000041.1:20434-263390 GCA_004024925.1 Scalopus aquaticus
GGAGAGGAGAGGAAAGGAGAGGAGGGGAGGGGAAGGGAGGTGTGGCTGGAAGCAGTGCAGGGCTCCAGAGGCAACAAGACTCTTTGGGACTTCCTATGGCATGACATAGGCTTGCCAAGAGCACGCCAGAGCACAGGCAAAAACAGGAGTTCAAGACCTTAGTTCAAATCTTGCCTCAATACAGCTGTGTGCTCTTGGCAAGTTAACCCTCTATGCCATCATTAAATGGGTCTGAAAGAAACCCAATGGCAGGGCTGATTTTAGGAGTAAGTGTAATGAGTTTTCCTCCTTATAAAACTATTAAATAAACAGGCTGTCAAGGAAAGGTTTATTCCAACTTCCTATTCCTGCATTTTGTAAAACTGCCCTTCCTATGTTGGGTTTCTATATTTCTACTCTTAATTGTATTGGTCACTCTTTAAATTATGAACCAAAGTAATACCTAAGCAATAATTAATTGATGTGCAACACAGGTAAATTACATTAAGTCTATAGGCAGAGCGTAGGCTGGTAGTTCTGTATTAACAGGTAAGGGCTAAAGCTACAGCTAAGATTTCCCAGGAGCGTTTGTCTTTGTAGATATTAAGAACACAGGCCATTTATTTAGTTGATAGGGAAATTCTAGTCAGCAATACTGTTCTATCTAATGGGAAGTTTTTTTTAAAAAAAGAACATTTACTCACACCTCATTTACTCATTCATTTGTCCATTCAGGCGCTGATGTCATGGGAACTAAGAAAGTATATTTTGCCTTCCAAATATAATAGGAGACAGAAGCATTAACAGATTATAACCCAGTGTGGCAGCTGGGCTAACAGAGGTAATGTATGATGAGTGCAGGGGCTTCAGGAAGAAGATTGAGAGAAGAAACGAAGCACTGGAGCCAGGAGGAGTAGCCGCAGCTCCGGAGGAGGATGGACAAAGTACTGGACAGGAGCAGGGACTCCCCGTGTCCTCAGGGCAGGGAGGAGGGGTGGTGGTGATGGTGGTGACTGGTAAGATCTGCTGAGGCTTTTAGCTATTGTAAATGGGAAGTCATGAAGGTTGGTTAACAGAGCACTCGGGGGCCACAGCCATCTTTAGAAAGGACCCCTGGTGGCAGCAAGGGTTCAGCCCTTTCTGAACCTTCAATTATGGTCTTCCCTCTGAATTCTAACATCTTTACTGCCGTAGTTCACAGGCCCACTTAGTAACACACAGGCACATATTTAACTCTTTTGCATGCATAAAGTGTATCCCCTGAACTCAACTGTAAAACTCCACGGGAGGAGAAGGAGGTGTGCATTACCTTCCTAAGACTTGAGCCATTTTAAGATGTCTGTCAGCATTCACTTGCTATTAGGGACTTGTGGTGTACACATGAAGAGGAAACGGATTTCATTTTATAAATATCTAGAGGCTATTTGTGAGGAAGAGCTAAAACTGTAACATACAGGTAAAGTGCAAGCAGCAAACAAAGCGTGCGTCAGGGTCTCCTACACCTGGAGGTGAGAAAGAAGAATGGGGCCTGACAGGTGGGTACACAAACTGTACTAGATCTCAAGCACTTCTGTGAAGATGGCTGTCTGAGAAAGCAGTTCATCTGTGGGCAAGCCACTTTCAATAAAAATATGGAATATCTGAATTTACAAAGGGTTTTTTTTTTTACCTTCCCAAAGGACCCATTAAGTAGCAGAAAACCCCAGTTACACACTTAGAACTTACTACACTTTCTTTGGGATTTTATTGAGTTCAAAAGGCTTTCAATATGTATGATCGAGTCTGATCCTTACAACTCTGGTTCTTTGGGGATATCACTATGCTGGATCTAAGCTGAAAAAACTGAGGACCAAGAAATACATTACTCTGCAGCAAACACAGAGTTGAAGAAACAGCCAAGTGCTTCCCCAGTCATGATCCCCTCCCCCGACCCCCTCCAGTGCCCAGAACTGCGATGTCCTGTTCTTCTGCTAGTACTACCAACCACTACCACCACCCTTAGTGGGTGTTTACCACCTGCTAGCACTAGGACATTAGATTTATTTCACATAAAATCTCCAGGAAGTATCACTTAGCCCCATTTTATAGGAGAAAAAAATTCAGAGTAGAGAGGTTTATGATCTTGCTCACAACCCTGG
This sequence comes from Scalopus aquaticus, assembly GCA_004024925.1. Lineage (NCBI taxonomy): Eukaryota > Metazoa > Chordata > Mammalia > Eulipotyphla > Talpidae > Scalopus > Scalopus aquaticus. The sequence goes on from PVIJ01000041.1 coordinate 22,552, forward strand.
TGCTTGCAGAGACAGAGCTCGGACTCAACCCAGGTCTGAGCCCTGGCCTCGGAGGTCATGTTCAATCATGAGACAAGACTGCCGCTCTGCTCTGGGGCTTAGTGTGGAAATGAAGTTTAGCCACGGAATAATGTATTCAAAATAAAATACCTGGCTGGCTATATTCCTGTATATTCTTCCATACTGCTAATTAGCACATATACATGTATTTTGTTAACAGCCAACATAAAAACCCTCTTGAACTAAGTCTCACGAATCCTAACGCAGTGGGAAGATCAGCATGAATCACATCAGGAAGGATGGGTTGGGCTTCTGTGTCTTTCTCCATGTTCTATGAAGGGAGTGAAGCTCCACAGGAGCCTCAGAACCTTGGAGAGCAAGGTTCCCCACCACTGACCTGTGCACATTCTCCATGGCAGCCACTTCAGCCAGTGCAGCAAGGCTAAAGAACGCAGACACAGCCGGCATCTCGGGAGTGCTGCTCCGTGTGTCTGCAGCCTCGGTGCACTTGTGTGGACATTCGTCATTGCAGCCAGTCTCCATTACTTTGGGGAGACTCCGCAGCAGTTGCTCCTTTGGTTTGTCATCTGTAACAAAAGGGAAATTCATCACAAGAGAATCACTTTGTTCGCTCCAGAGAAGAGACCCATAGAAAACTGCACCAGACAATGTGAAATGAGCTAATATTCTTTACTGTTCACTTTTGTCATCCAACGAATATTAAGGCTTTTACAGAATCTCTTCTCCCACGATAATAAAACTCTTTTATTAAGCTCAATGGCAATTGTGGGCAGTGCTGAAGCTGAGCAGAAAAGAAGATGTGTTTTATTCAAGGTCAAAGAATAGGCATTGGAGTGAGGTGAAGAAAAGGCTTTGGTAAAATAAAACCCAAGTGACTTCTGCAGAGGGGCTGTCTATAAAAAGGTTTGTAAGTGATCCCACATTTCTGATCTAATATTTCTACTCTGGCAACCTGGGCATTTGGTACACTGTGACACCAACACTCAGGATGACCTAAACTAACCATAATCAGATTCATCAGTCTCAATGAAACCCCAAAATGTTATTTTTCTATTCTGAAGACCTACTAGAAGGAAGGCAAAGGCCTCACTGGTATTAACAAAGAGGTGGCTGAAATGCTAGTAAATATACATACGTAATGGAAATGAGTACACTTTCATAATTACTACGTAGTCATTATACAGAAGGAATCTTTATCATGGTTTTAAAATGTTTTAAATATAGAAAGCAATTGTTAAAAGTTATAAATGTCATCTATTAAGATAAAAAAATGTTATGTACTTTTCTACAAAAAAGGGAGTATTTTTTAAAGTCTTTCATTCTTTCTATAGGTGAAAATAGGCTGTAACAGGCTACGAGATGAAAATCAAAGAACAGAACCTGGAGGGAAGGGCCTGCTGAATTGAAAATCAGGAAAACTAGTCCTGTCCAACTTTAACTAGTTGAATGTACACAGCAGCAAAATTACCTCTTTGAGCACTATCTCTTATATTACAGGGTAAAATTGGGATCTTTAATGGTTTATGGTTTTAATGAACTATGTAAAACACAAGTACACAAAATTCACTAGTTGTCCTCTAATTTTATCTCAATAAATAATCTCTATTAACAAAGATATTAATCCAAATCAGTTATTTATAAATCACTCGCAAAAAGGTCTCTCTTAAATACTTCTTTCTACATGTAGAAGTCACTAGAGGTCTTTGATGTTCTCCTGAAAACTGGACTGGAGAGCAGGACGAAAATTTCCTTCAGGGCTAACAGAATGAGACACTGGAGGTGCTCAAAGGCAGAATGGCTACTAATGCTTAGTTGGTGCATCGCCCCACGATTTGAGAGGAGATGCTCAGTCACTCTTTTAACTTAAGCCTTGAGGCAACTCTGCTTCCAGAGAGTCTACCAGGAACAACAGACTGCAGGCCACGAAATGCAGAAATCGAAAATGGAGGTATCTACTATAAATTAGGATTTAATTAAGGGATAACCTAGAGAACTAAAGAAATCCAGAAGCACTGTTAGAATCCCTTAGTGGTCTGAATCAGCTTAAAGGAAATGCCGAATGCTTTCTAAAGTTTCATAATCCACGGGCTTAACCACTGATAATCTGGTTTGTGTGACTTGCAGAGCGAACAGTGGAGAAACACCCACACATCCACTATTTTTAGCAGATTAGGATCTCTGGGATTTACTTAATTCAAACTGAGTGCGTGCTAGAAAGGAAGGTGAAGCTGAGAGTCCTAAAAATTACCTTTCCTTGCTAAGAATTCCAGATACACTCTTAAAGAGATATGATTTTAACACATGGAATAAAACACGCACATTTAGAGGTCTGTAGAAAACTAGCTCTTCAGTACAAGTACAGAGAAAGATTATCACTATGATCAAACCCACAGAACAGACCCCTTTTTCAGTGAGGACCCACAGGAGGCTCACAGTCATTCATGGCCAGTGTGGCCACAGCAGTGTCCTGCCTGCTCTAGCTAGCTCTGTCTGCGCTCCCTCTTCTTACCCAAAGTACCTCCTGCTGGGGATACCCGGCCATCTGCTGTCCTGACGAGGTGTGTGATCTTGGTTTTCCTTGCTTTTCTCTTTTGGCTGCCCACCAAGGGTTCTTGCGTTGTTGGCTCTGGAGTGTTGGGAATGGATGGGGCATTTTTAACCTTATGAGCAGGCTCTGTGGTGTTTTTGTCTTCTGAAAATATGGCTGAAATAAGACAAACCATATAGAGTTACACACAAAAACACAAAGCATCAACATTGCTCTTGGAAGGAAGCATTTCTAAATGACCCATCTGAAAGGAAAAATTACATTCAGAATTCATATAATAATGATAGAAAAAAGAAATTAAGTGTTGCCCATAATGTTAAACAAATAGTTATTCGTATCTTCTTTGATGAATCGAACAGAAAATTAAGATGCTCTCTCTCTTTCATCAGTATACTGAAACAAGAGGCCACTGGAATAATACATCTAAGTGTTTGTTCTTGAAGAGCGGTGGAAATGATAGTGTATTTACATAAGCTAAGGGTCTCTGAGATCCTTCTGGTGAGGTGGCCTGGAGATGATGATTAAAGACATTTCTCTTCTTTTCAGGGATACTGAGAATATGTTATGCTTAGAATATTTGCTTTCAATCACCAGGTTGGATTGCTCAAAAAAGAAACTGTGAGGTCTGACCTTCTAAGCATACTGACTGCTCAGTCAGGACACCACAAACACAGGTGAAACATGGAAAGGAGCTGAACCCCCTTCGCTAAATTCTGGGGTCAGATGAATGTGCTTTAGTGAGACAGTTTAATGAGACTGCAGGTCATCCAGGTTGGAGGAGAGGTTAGTTTTAGGTATCCTGACTGCAGTTGTGGTATCAGCACATCATTTAACAGCACACACTTTTATCCTAATCCTAAGAGTGTCTGTGTCAAGAGAAAGAAACATACTCGATTCTAGGTCCTGTGAGGGAAAAACAAGTCATCACCAGAGCGGCAGGGCTGGGAAGAGCACTCCCTTAGCCCATGCTGCTGGGGTTTGTTTGTTTTTGGAGAGCCTTCAAATAGTTTCATTTCTTTTCAATGGTTGCTCCCTTTCTTGTATTCCAAATTGAGAAAAACAGCCAAAAAAAAAAAAAAAAAGACTCCAAGGGCATGGCTATAAATGGAGCGCAAATGGGAGGTGTGGTTCAGGCCTAAACAATTTAGGCCTCAAAAGAATTTAGAAGATTGGGATAGAGACGCTCAGAAACCAGCAGAAAAGGGGCTGGGGTAAAGGGCAGGCTGACTAGACAGCAGACACCAGCGATACTCAAGCCCCAGAGCTCAGTGCACTGGGAGACAGCCAAGGAGGGATTCAGGTTGCAGATTAAGTACAAGAGGCACAAAAGGAGAAGAAATTGGGAGTTCTAAGTCACTGCAAAGGAGGCAACACCACCCCTCTAGAGCTCATCTCCTCTGAATACACGTTAGAGCAACAGGCATCATGGGGTATGCAAATTGTCCACATTTGAAAAAGGCACAAAAATATGGCCTTGCTAGAGTTTGGAAGAGGGGTGTTAGCGTGTCTTTGTAGGGTAAACGAGAATAATCAGGTTTTTCTGCCCTCCCCTCGATGATGGATCTCTGTAGGCCTATGCACATGCTTGATGGCTGGCACCTGGAGTAGGGTGTGGGCCTGTGTGAGCGGGCGCACCTGGGGCAGAGACTGGGCTTGTAAGATGAAGAAGATGAAGAGCATCAGCAGCGGAAGAAGCAGAGGCCAGAGCGTAGAGCAGAGGACCACTTGGGGTGCAGCAGAGAGGCCACAGGATGCCGCCAGAGAGCCCGAGAAAGTGACGATTTGCTGGGGGCTGGGAGGCCTGCCAGCCCCATTGCCTGCTCTGTACATGGTTGCCTCCCTACAAGAGACCATTAAATAGCATAAAAAGCCACTGAGGGCTCCAGAAATCATTCCCTTTTGACCAGTCTGTGCAGCTCCATTAAGAACCTGTGCTTCCTGCTATCTTCCTGGCCCTTTACAGTCCTGTCCCCAGGAGTACACCCAGAACACTGCCTTGTTTGGCAGCCTGGACAGACTTTAGGGTCAGCACTCAGGGTGAACCTCTCCTAAGACACAAGAATTGGAAAAGGCAGCTAAGTCAAAGAAGTAGTTATCTCCAAGAGAACAGCAGATCTGATTTGAGCAACATCAACAAAGCAAACAAAGGTTTGGTGGTGAGAGACAGGAAATGGGAAGAGCTCAGAGAAGGAAAATAGGTCCAAGGCTGAGAACCTACACAGCAAGCCAATCCTTTTATTTTTCTTCCTGACAAAGTAATAGGAATGTGAGAAAAAGAAAAGTTTTGTTCTCTAAAAACAAATTAGTCATTTCTCTTTCAGCTTTTAATTGAACACACAAAACTAGCCAAGCTCTGAAAAACAAGTCCACAGGGCTCGTTTTTACACTCCACAATCATCGTAACACGCTTGGTGCATATCATCTGAGAGTCATAATGTGAGCTCATTCCTAGAACAACATTAGGAATGTGGTAATAAGAGACTGTCTTGTTTTCCAAACTCTGCTCCCAAAATGTGGATAAGTTTTTTGGGTGGCAGCACTGAGCCTGTACTGTACCCCCAGGAGACCAAAAAGTGCTCCAGAGTCATAAATTCACATTTCAACAAAGGAATCAAACTTGCACTGAAATTATTATAGCCAAATCCGGAATCTCATTGCATTCAGTTGGTCTCCCATGAGCGAGAGAAGCAGTCAGATGCTGAATGGAACACAGGAAAAAGTATAAAGTGAATGAGCCTTATCTAAGATCCTGGGAGACTTGGAGAAGTTACACAGCAACTACGTCGAACAAATGGAAAGAGATCAAGTAAGCTGAGCACTAGGGATCATGTTTGAGGACCTAACCATAAGCCCAACTTTTCTCACCTGTAATTCAATTTATACATTGCAAATAAATCACTTTTATGCAGACTCCTAGTGTCAGATTTTGTTTTTTTCTTGTAAAATAACACTTATAATTTCAAAATCAAATGAGAGTTAACAGTCTACAGATATGCCTAAAACCCAAAAATTCTATTAGGCACTGTACTTTGATAAAAAGTGTCCTGGCTTCTTTTCTCCTGCTTATGTTGATCAGGCTTCAATTCCTTATCATGTATTTGGGGCTAATAAGCTCTACTTAATTTATCTGGGGCTGCTGCCAAGATTAGTTTTTACAAAAAAAAAAAAAAATGCACACACACACATATAAAAAGACCCTCTGGAAACTATAAAGCAATATTAAGGATTTATTATCATCATCATCATCATTATTACAATTATAGACTTCTAGCTTAAGTATAAGCATATGTCACCATAATTAGGTGAAAAAGATAAATATAGTGGCAGAGGTAGATAGTCTTGGCTCATTTGAAAATTTTACTTTTAATTCCAGGCCACAGGCAGTCTTTTTTTATGCTATGCAAGAAATTCAAGAAATGGTTCAGTGATTTTGAATTTTAAAAAAGCATAGAAAATGCGTAAAACAGATTATAAGTTAGATTTTAGCTCCGAGGTACTGGTAAGCACCTAAAGATTTCTGATATTTTGGGGGGAAATATGGATTGCAAGCCTATTGTACTGAGGGTGGTATAAAGAAAGGAAGTGAACTTTAAGCCGTCCACCGCAACGTAAGTCAGCAACAGCTGCACAGTTGCACCAGCATTTCTATTACAGGCATTAGATACAAACAATTCCTCTTTAATCTTTGTCCAGAACAGCTTACACGAGTTAAAATTATCCTGATTATGGCTTCATTTTCTGTCCTTACACATTATCTCCAATGTAAAGTTTTAATAAGCAATGACATGGCCACAGGTGAGAGAGATGATGAAGAAAAGGGCCTAGATAATTCACAAAGCACACAGTCACCCCCTGAACAAGTTAATATTGGGGATGGCATGAAAATAACCAAAAAGGTCACTAAATAACAGGTAATTTCCAATGCTTAAACTGATTACTACTTTCCTGCCATATAAAAATGAATTTTCACTGTACACTAAAAGATATGCAATTTTCAGTGCATGTTTTCCAAAGTTTTGTTCCATATCCACTAGTAATAAATATAATGAAATATCACCAATAATAACTCTATTTTCACTATACCCCCAGTACTGCAGAGAAGACTCAAAATTCATCTACTTCTCTGGCCCTCAAAGAGCATAAAATTAGGGCCACACAATATGGTACTTCCAGCTTTAAACCACTTACTCATAGTAATAAAATCAAGTATTAGAGAGAAATGAAATTTATTGTTCATTTGTTAAAATACCTCATCATTTGCCCCAACCCTAAGCAAACATTTTACATACACAGTACAAATGTGGAGTATGAGTCTGTTCTACTTGATAATGCTAATTAGTGGTTGGTCTGAGACCCAGGTTTCCGAATTTCTACCTGCTGTGCCCTTTTGACCACACTGCACATGCTGTAATACCTGCTTTTATAATGAAATTGGTTTTTCATTGTTTAAAAAACACAATATTTAAAATAGTATCATTCAAGCAAAGAGCCATGTTATCTTAAATGCCTCTTTTAGATTTATCTAATAGTTTATCAAGTGCCTTACACTTATCAAATATGTGCAGAGTAAGTTTTGAAAATACAGAAGAGTTATTGTATCAATTAGGGGATGTTAGGACTTAATGTTGAGACCAGCGGAACAATTCATGTTTTGTTTTGCCAACTGAGTACAGAAATAATATTCTGTAGAGGTGAGTGTGAAATAACAGGTCACAAAACAGATGCACTGTAAACTGATGCAGCTACTATTGAGAACATTATGGAAGTTCCTCAGAGAAGTAAAAATAGAACTACCATATGATCCAGCAATCCCATTTCTGGAAACGTATCTGAAGGAAATGACAACACTATGTCAAAGAGTTATTTGCACTCCATGTTTATAGCAGCATTATTTACAATTAGGTTGTTTACAATGGAAACAACCTAAGTGTCTGTTGACAGGGGAATGGATGGAGAAGTTGTGGTATATATCTATTTTATCCAGCCATAAAAAAAGAAACCCTATCACTGTGACAACATGGATGAACCTTGAGTGCATTATGATAAATGAAGCAAGTCAGGCAGAGAAAGACAAACTGTATGATCTCACTTATGTGTGGAACCTTAACAAAAGCAAAGACAGAAACATAATCATAGAAAAAGAGATCAGATGTTTGGTTAGCAGAGGTAGGGAGCGGGGGAGGAAGAACTGGGCTAAGGTAGTCAAAGGGAAAGCTTCCAATTGTAAGATCATTAAGTACTGGAGACGTGGGAATAAATGTACAATGTGAACACACGTGACCACAGTTAACACTGCGTGTGGGAAACTTGGCAGCTGCCGAGGGTAGATCTTAAGATTTCTCAACATGAGGGGAAAAAAAGCAATTTTCCATTTTATCTATACATATCGGTGAATGTCAACTAAGCTTAATATAGTAATTATTTCACAAAATAAGAAAGTCAAGTCATTAGGCTGTATACCTTAAATTAAAACTTTAATTTTTATTATGAATTCAAATTTGAGTATTTTTAAAGTCTTTAACACATGTATTTTTGATAAAAGGCTGGTCAAATATTATCATTTTTTCTTCCTTTTTATTAGCAAAAGAACAAGAGTGCACTTGTGAATCAGGAGACATGGAGTTACTAAGCTCCTCTTTCTGGCCATAAATAAGTCAAAGATATTTGGACTGGATGATCACTAAGATCCCTTCTAGTTTCCAAATTAAATGACTCCAATAAAACACTAGACAAATGTTCAGTTCTTTAAAAGTACCTACAATGAAAAAAAGGGCATCAGTGAGAATACGGCCCCTCAACCATCACAGAAACTGACATTCACCTGAGGGCTCAATAGTTAAAGAAATTAGATAAAATCACAAATACATATGGACTGGTAAAATTTTTAAATAAAATCTGCACTTAGTATCTATATCATTACACTAAAGAATATGTGACTTCTCTTTGGCTATACATAAGCCTTAGGGGCAATCTGTTTGAACATAACTAGAGATACTGTAAGGTGAGCCTGGGGAAAAGTTCAGGTCAGGAACCACTTCTGCAGGTTTGCCTGTGCTCAGTCAACTAGGAATGCCACATGCTGTCCTAATTAGACTCCTAACAGCATCTGCCTACAACATGAACAGCAATGCTGACTACTTGCAGCTATGAAAATCTCTAATTTCTGGTTAATGAGGTTGAAAAGTTAGAAATCCCCCTTTGATAAATTAAAATCCACATGACATACTACCTGACCCTTAGCAGGTCAAAAATAGTGTCAGTTTTGATTTGAAAGTTCAAAATCACACAATTATGAACACTCAGGTCTAATGCTACTAGTTGAGACAACATAAATTAGACCATTTTATGAAACGGCCATTTTACATAAAGCAATCTGTATCAAAGTTTCAATGGAATTCTTCAAAGAACTAGAACAAGCACTATACTATCATAATCAAAACAGTATGGTACAGGGAGGGGCGGAGCAGACACATACACCAATGGAACAGAATTGAGAGCCCAGAAATAAATTCACACTCACATGGACAATAATCCATGACAAAGGAATCAAGAGTATACCCTGGAGAAAGTCTCTTCAATAAATGGTTTTGGGAAAATTGGAAAGTCACATGCAAAAGAATATAAATAAACCATTACCTCACACATATACAAAATTTAACTCAAAACAGATAAAAGACTTGGATGTAAGTCCTGAAGCCATAAAATACACAGAAGAAAAAATAAAAACATAGGCAAAACACTCCATGAAATAACCTTTAGTGATATCTTTGTTGGATTTGAGAAACAAATGAGAATATAAACAACTGGGGCTATATCAGATTAAAAAGCTTCTGCACAGCAAAAGAAGCTACCACTAAAACAAAGAGACACCCTACTGAATGGGAGAAAAGATCTGCACACTATGTATCTGACAAGGGGCTGATTTCCAAGATCTACAAAGAACTCATACAACTCAACAAAAAGAAAATAAAGAACGCAGTCAAAAACCAGGCAAAAGAATTAAAGAGGCATTTATCCAAAGATGATATACAGACGGAAAACAGGCATCTGAAAAATTTTCATCATCACTAATTGACAATGAAGTGCAAATCAAAACCCACAACAAGGTACCTTCTAACAGCTATGAGGATGACCTCTATCAAAGAGATAAGAAACAAGTGTTGAGCAGGATGTGGAGAAAAAGAAACCCTTGCACTGTTGGTGAGAATGTAGACTGGTCCAGTCCCTATGGAAAATAGTATGGCAATTCCTCAAAATAGTAAATAGATCTGGAATTCCACTCCTAGGTATCTATCCAAAGAATGCAAAAATACTAATACAAAGAGATATTCTCACTATGTTCAGTGCAACACTATTTACAATACCCAAATTACAGAAATAAAGTAAGTGCCCAAACACATGAAGATGTGGTAAATACACACAATAGGCTACTATTCAGCCACCAAATAAAAATGAATTCTTGCCATTTGCAACGATCTGGATAAAAATGGAGGGGGATTTTGTTAAGTGAAGTTAAGTCAGAAGGAAATAGGCAAATACCAGATGGGGTCACTTATGAAACAAGTAGAATACAGAAAAACAAAACAAAGGGTCAGATAAAAACAAATCAATAGCAAACCCTAGGAATCTGTGTGTGGAACTGAGGCTACAACAGGGGGAGTAGAAGAAAGTAAAGTGAAAAGGGGACACAATGGACTATGATGGAGGATTATGGGTGCCTTTGTGGTGAGTGTGGTGTGGTAACATGCTCTCACACCTCCAAATCAAATCAGTGTTATAAACCATTACCTCAATTAAACAAACAAAATAGCTAAAAAATAATTATTCCCTTTTAAGCCTATAAAAAAAATGTCATGTCTAGCAGAGGCTACCTAAAATCATACAATGAATATCGCACTCTTTTACCTTCTGTAGGGTGAATAGCATCCAAGAAGAGTTGCTTGTTTGACCATTTATCCCCACTTCCTAAAAAGAATGACAGAAAAAGAAAGTGAAAACTCTATTCATGGTATATAGACTCAAGCATTATAGCGTAAGACAAATGCAAAACCATTGAAATAGGAAACATTATCACACAAATAAAGCAGAAATTTCTGCCGACTATTTAATTCTCAAAAGGATATTTGCCAAGTAAAATAATTAGATGACACAAGAAATGGAATTATATAAATAAATTTGCCTTTTATGAAATACATTGCTGGATAATTTTAATTAAGATAATATGAAGATCAGTTAAAAGGAAATGATACAAGCTGACATTTTACCTAAAGGGTAATGTTTCTCCACTGGAAGCAGAGAACTATTATTAATATACAAAACAAGAGGCTGCAATATACAAAACAAAGTAAGACGGTGAAAATAAAACCCAACTAAAGTAAAAGATTACATAGCAGAACACACAGGCATGAATTCCTACACATCAAAGATAGTAGCATTTAAAGTTTCATTCCAGAAACAGGAAAGGCTTCATATTTGGCCATGCAAGTAGGGTGCAAATGGGCACCAGTGAGTAGGTTCATGGGTATCACAAGAGTAACATGCAGGAGATGCTAAAGGAGCCCAGCTTCCCAGATGCCTGCTGTACTGAATGAGATGGGGAGATTTGTCTTTTGTAAGGCGACTGAGTCCTGAACTACAGAAGAAAGAGATCTTCAAATGAGCCCCGGCTAAAGGGCTCATCAAGATCCTAACAATGAGACAGATGTTCCGAGTAGAGAGAGGGTAGAGTGCAATGTGTCTCTAGTGCCCCCTTGGAAATAACAGCTGTGTGACGCAAGTTGGGGGAAGACTCTGGCAAAAGAGAAGTACACAGAAGGGGTAAAAAAAGAGATAGGTTATGACTTGACAAGTGATACATGACAGGAATCTTCAAGTGTCACAGAAAGTATAAAATCTGTGGGACTTTCACATGAATATGAAACTGGTAAGGCTTCACGAAGGAGGAACATGTGGTCCTGGTGTGAAGGCTGCCAAACAAGAAAAGTCAAAGAAAGTAAGTGGATAGAAGCTCAAAAAGACTAAATTACAAAATGCACCAAATACAGATGAGAAAAAACAATTTTAGGATATATATGAACTCTGAAAATAGACATAAATATGAGAGTCGCGTAGAAATCCAAGTGAAGGGGATCTCTATTTGCAATTAGTCTAGAAATAATGAATCTGCTTGCATCAGGAGTGGATGACACTGAAGCAAGCACAGGGGAGGAAAAAGCAAAAGCGGTGCATGGGAGCAATGCTCAGAGATGAACACACAATGGAAGTGGTCAAAAAACCTTAATGGAGGATGGAAGACACCAATACCTTTTTCCGGAACATTAGACTTCTCCTTTTTGTGCTTATATTTGCTGACAATTTTGTGGAATAAGTTCTTTTTCTGAGACTGGAAAGGACCTATAGACAACATTAATATAAATATAATTTTAAATTCACAATGTTTCATAAAACAATACTGTGTGGCTCTAACAAACTACACCCTCTTCCCACCATAAGAATAAGTAAACTGAGTCAGAAGAAATGTCATCTTGTGTCTTTATTCATCTAACAAATACAGTGTCTCTCCTTTGGCTTCTTTAAAACCCAGGGAGATTGTCCTTAAAAATGTTATTATTGGGCCGAAGCCTCCATTAGGGGTGGGACTCCCTAAATAGAAACTGCAGATGTAGTGACTCGACGCAGACCACAAACAATAGTAGTGGAGCAGCTATAGTTTGTAATCAAGATTTTATTTCAGATTATTGAATATCATGAAGGAAAGGATGCTGTGGGCGTTTTAACTTCTCCTAAAAAACTGATTTTCACAAGGACAGCACTGTCAGGTCAAAAGTTTGTCTGATATAGCATTAGATAGCTTTCCTGAAGATATTCTAGGAAGAAAAAGGTGATTTAAAAATAGAAAATATTTGCACTCTATTTTTTTCCTATGTTTCTTTGAAAAGTTCAACAGTTTTAGCGCTTACGTAGAAGTCTTTGGCCTATTTCAAGCTAATTTTTATATACTATGTGAGATAAAAAAGTTAGGATCTAGCTTTATTATTTATGTGTGGGTATCTAGGTGTGCCATCACCACATTTGAGGACTTTTTTCCCCACTGAATAGTTTTTGAAAACCTATCGAAAATACTTTGACCAATGATACATGATTTACGAACCCTTAAAAATTTCATTTCAGTTCCTAGGTGTCTATTTGTATGCCAGTACTATACTGTCTTGATTATTGTTTTTTTATAGCCAGTTTTGAAATTAAGAGGGTTGTTTTGGCTATTCTGAATCCCTAGCAATTCCAAATTAATTTTAGGATTATTTGTCAGTCTCTAGGAAGACAAATGTTTCCATCTTTAACAACTGTCTTCTGACTCACGAACATAGGATTTTTTCATTCACTTCAATGGTCTTTCAACGATGTTTCAATAGTCTTCAATGTGTTGTACTTCTTTTGTTAAATTCCTAGGGATTTTATTCATTTTGATGCTATTATAAATGAAATTGTTTTTCCAGATTGTTGGATCCAAGTGTATAGTAATACACTGGTTTTTGTACAGTGTTATTTGTATAATGACCTTGTATCCATCCTGTAACTCTGCTGAGCCAATTTATTACCTATAAAAGTTTTCTGGTGGGATGGGGCCTCTCTGGTGGCGCAGCGGTTAAGCGCTGCACTGTAGAGCTGTCGGCAGCAGCGATGCGAGTTCGACGCCCGGCCAGGGAGAATACCACATGGTGCGGCAGACCTCTCCTGCCTCGCCCTCTGCTCTCCTCAGCAGTGTATTTCCCGCGATCTGCCTGTTCTGCTCCCCACTCTGTCTCTGGTGAACTCTCTCGCCGCCCCACGCCTCTGGCCTGTACCCCAGCTTGTATGCAAAAATAAATAAATCTTAAAAAAAATATATTTATTAAAAGTTTTCTGGTGGGTTCCTTAATTTCCTATATAAAAGATGCTATTAAGAGAAATCTGTAAATAAAAATAGTTTTTTTTCATTTCCATAATCTGAATTTCTTGTTAATTCTCCCAGCTAGAACCTCTAATAGAAAGTTGAATATAAATGGAGAGAATAGATACCCTTGTTTTGTTCCCTCCTTATCCTAGGGGGGAAACATTCAGTCTTTCACCATTAAGTATGACGTTAGTTGTGGGTTATATACAGATGCCCTTATTCAGGTTAAGGAAGCTCCCTTTTGTTCTGAGTATTTTAATGTTATCATGGAAGGGTGGTAGGGTTTGTCAAATGCTTTTTTTTTCTTTTTACATCTACTGATATCATGATGTGGTTTTTATTTTTTGTTTTATTGATACGGTACAATGCATTAACAGAGTTTTGCAAGTTAAACCAATCTTGCATTCCTGGAGTAAAATTCCACTTGATAATAGTGTATAATTCTTTTTATTTGTTATTGGATTTGGTTTACTACTATTTGAGGATTTTTGTGGCCACATTTGTAAGAGAGGTTGGCCTGTAGTTTTTTTTTTTTGTGTGTGTGTGATTTCTTTGTCTAATTTTAACATTGGCTTCATAGAACGAATTGGAACGTATTCTGTCCTCTTCTAATTTTTGAATGAGTTTCTAAAAAACTGGTGAATTAATTCTCAAAATGTTTGGTAGAATTCATCAGTAAAGTCACTTGGGTCTGGATTGATTTGTTGTTCTTTTTTCTTTTCTAGGTACTTTATGATTACTAAATTCATTTTCTTTACTAGTTATAGATCTATTCAGATTATTTCTTCTTAAGTCTTGTCTTGGTAGTCTGTGTCTTTCTAGTGATGGCCCATTGCTAGATTTACCTCATTTATTTCTTCTCTAATCTTCATTATTTTCTTGATTCTGCTTCCTTCATGTTGTTCTTTTTACAATATGAAGGTATAAGATTAGGCTATTCCTAATCTTTAGATCTTTCTTCTTTCTTAATACATACATTTATAGCTATAAATCATAAGCTCTAAGCATTGAGCTACCTATACCTTATAAATTTTGATATGGATGTTTTCATCTTAAAGTATTTTCTGATTTCCTTATTGGTTTCTTTTATTACCTGATCTATTGGTTATTTATAAGTGTGCTTTTTAATTTTTTACACATTTGTGAGTCTCCCCAATTTTTCCCCACTGTTGATTTTTAGTTTCATTACATTGTAGTCAGGAAACAGTTTGTATTACTTAAGTCCTTTTAAATTTATGGGTTAATATGGTCTAGCATATGATCCACTCTGGAGACTGTTCCATGTACACATGAGAAAAATGTATTTTCTGCTATTGTTGGGCGGAGTGCTCTAAATATGTCCCATAGGTCTAGTTGGTATATTAAAGTATTAAAGTCTTCTCCTTCCTTGTTCATCTTTTGCCTAGTTGTTCTAGCAAACCTGTTCTTTTCTCCATAGTATTTCTTATCATCTAACCCATGATATGCTTTTCTTATTGTTCAAGTTTTTTATTATCTGTTATTCCCAATAATGTAACTTCCACAGTAGCAGGGTTCCTTATTTTCATTCTGTGTGCCAAGAAAGGTGCTTAGTATTGAACTGGTTCTCAGTATTTGTTGAATGAATAAATAAATAAATACAGCTCTTGGCACAAATAAATAAATACTCCTTGGCACAAAGAGCTCCAGAAATGACAGTTATTGCTGTTATTACTTTATTTACTACAAAGCTGTAAAAGTGTGTTTTGATCATTACACCATGTCATCCTTCTAAGCAATGAACAGCAAATAATTCTGAATTTGCTGCTGGTGGCTTGAGATCAAAGTAGAAAATGCCTTCTTGTTTGCTTTCTTTTTTTCGAGGTGGGGGGAGGAGTGAGCAACAAAGGAAAGAAAACAAATTTAACAATCACAAAGGAAATCTATCAGGTGTACATACTGCACTAATATTACAGGCATTCTCTATAATCCATTACCAATCTCTGCCTCACACATATTTTACACAACCTAGGAAACTGCACACTGGTACCTGTATGATAGGTACATGGACAATCATAGAAGACAGAAGAAGAAAGCAGAAAAATTTAATTCTGAGAATTGTTAGGACCATAAGGATCCTGGTGTTGGCTCAAAGAGAGAAAGATTCCTGGATTCACTGCTGTTTGTGCAGACAATGGGTAAAGGAGTGATTCACACGCTCACACTGATTTGATACATGGAATGGGTTAGCAAAGAAGAAAAGGATACTTATTTTCAGACACCACCACACTCAGAAAAATATAACAAGTACAATTTAAGGACAAAGCTAAAGATAGAGCTTGTCAATACTAACATGAAAAAAGAACAACCAGAGTTGTTTTACACATGGAGGAGCTTTTGTAAACTAACATTTTAAAACTTCCTTGTTCACAGCCACACCTACACTACAGCTAGAAAATGAATCTAAGTATATGACAAGTTAGATAAAAAAAAAATTGATAAACTTGAAGGAGTAACAGATAGGTATAATTGTAGTTACTGAAAAGCAGCAATTTTTGAGTCAAGATGTGAACAGTTTGATTTCTGCCCACCAATATGGGACATATGCTTGATATTCTGTCTAAAAATTGTAATAAAAAGGAAGCTTGCTATTTTTTCTTTGTAATTATTATATTAATGTAGAAATGTCCATGAAAGAAAAAGAAAGTAGGAAGTAAAAAGCAGAGGAAACAATTTTAAAAAAGAAATCATTCAGAAAACAAAGAGTTGACAACAGCTTTCACTAAACTACCACCACAAGTTTCCATCCCATCTCTCCTTCATCTTACTACCAAATATCTTTAAAGAGTCTTTACATCTGCTTTCTGCTTCCTTTGACTAAATCACTTGTTTCTGACATATACTGTGACTCCACTTAAGTTTTTAGGAAGTATGGCCTATATTTTTGAGAGTTATCTTCTCTGCACCCCAATTTCACAGCTGCATAGAAAATAGAGACAAGCCACAACATGAGAGGATAAGAGTGGTGCCATCAAGACATTAACATCCAAAACATTAATGTTGTTCACAGTTGGCTGGAAAATGGGCATTTGGGGTGTTAGAAGCCATAGTGACAAAAGAGCCTGGTTTGGTAATTTTTCAAGGCCAGCAGGTAAGGTGAATTAAGTGAACCATGGTTTTTTTAGAGCTATTGTAGGAAACAAATGTTTGATTCAAATTATGCCCAGGTGCTACACTTTCAAGTTTTATAAATAGCAGGGACTTTATTCTTTTTCTCCACACATTTTTTTTTTTTTTTTTTGCGGGGGCGGAGTGTGTAAGAACTGGGGTATAGGCCAGAGATGGTGGGGGTGGGGATGAGAGGATTCACCAGAGGCAGAGTGGTTTGTAGAATAGGCGGACTGACTGAAATACACTGCTGAGGGGAGCAGCGGGTGAGACAGGAGAGATCTGCTGCGCCATGTGAGTTAGCTCCCTGGTCCTGGATTGAACTCAGGCCATAGCAGTGAGAGTACTGAGACTTAACCCCTAGGCCACCAGGGAGGCCGGGATTTTATTCTTAGACTAGACTGTCCTTTTTGTAACGGACACGTAAATAGTGAGTAACCAGTAAAACAATAATTCCTTCGGAATAATTTTCAGCAAAGTGCCTGCAGCTGCCCAGCATGGATCTGCTACTTGATCAAGTTCAAGTAATCAACCACAATCAATTTAGGACTCTTTGAGGGGAAGGTGCCACCTCATTGGGCTGTACATTCATGCCTTGTTAAGGAACTGGGGATTCTATCAGGTATACCTTTCACATCCACAAATGTGCTCTCACCAAGTTCCTGAAAAGGTTTAGTGGCAATGAAGACTCTCAAATAATTACAGGGCAAACTACAGAGCTCTGCCCACTGGAGAAGCTGTAGCTTCCTGGCTGGAAGGCTGGCCTGGCCACCATCATTGCGCAGTTCTCTACTCCTTGCTATGGTCAGGTTCACTTGATGCCAAACAAGGCATTCTGTCCCCAACCTTACATTTTGTGACCCTGCTTTTTTGTACATCACTGTGTATTTCTTTTTTAAACCCAAATCCCTAACCATTTGAAATTCCAATCTTAAAATCAAAGTGTGGATGGAACAAAATGGGAGACACCAACAGAATATTCAATTATAGGTTAGGGAACGATGTGAGAAGATGGAAGAAAGAGAGGAGGAGAAGTGAAGTCAAGGGTCAAGCTAGGGCATAATTTAAACAGTCTAAATTGAATCCAATTAATTTTTTCTCTGTGACCCTACTTTGTTTGAAAATTACTATTTTGCAAAGCACTCTGATACTTTCATAAAAAGTGCTTCATACATAAACAGTGTGCTTAAAATCATGTCAAAACAAATTGAGAAGTCACATTTAATTTGGTTTAAATTTTAAAGCTTTCATTTGAATAAATGTAAGTCATTTTTGATGAACACTAAAAAACACTATGGGAATGGGCTGCTTAAACTGAACTACACTGTTTGTTAGATGATAATTTACTAGATAATTTGCTGTAGAAGTAAAGGGAAGTTCTAAAGTCATCTGGCTCTGCCTGAGACAACTGGAAGGAGGTGGCATTTTCACCGTAGAGTTACACTGTAGACCCGTTACACAGACATAAAGGACAGGGCAGAGACAATGGAGAAGACAATGGGAAAGGGGTAGAGACTACCTCAAAATCCATAATAAATGAGGGGACCACAGGGAAAAAAGGAGCACAAACCAAGCAAGTACTATGATTTTGAGATACTTAAGTGTGTAAGTGCATTCATAGTCATTTTGTCTAGAATCCTATTTCAGAAAAATTTCTATATACATTTCATACAATATGGAGTAGCTAAAAAAGTACCTAGTTAAAGTTTGAAAAAATATATAGTGTACTTAATTTTGAATAACTATAGGAGAAAATAAAATACAGATAAATAACAAGTTATTAAAGGAAAATGAGCTTCCCCATGGACAAATGCTCTTTTACTAATGAACTAATGATCTCATACACAGTGTTTGCTTTGAACAATTCATTATGCAAAGGTGCAAAGGGTCTAGAGTCTAAGAAAACAATCTCCTCTATCCCCTAAAGACCAGGCAATTACGCACAGCTGGTATGATAATTTCATTAATAACTTGTAGGATAGTACATTGGTGCTGATGCCAAATTACAATCAGCCACAAATACTATTTCTTTAGTTTGCTAAACAGAGAATATATTATTTAATTTCTGCTTTATTTAATTGCATTTTGCTCCATGAGTCAGAAAGCAGAGCAAAAACATGTCTTAGAAGACTTCCCACCTACATTATTATTGATATACTACAGAAGAACCAGGGCCTCCTTGGTGGCAAAGGGGTTAAGTCTCAGCACTATCACCACTAAGACCTGAGTTCAATCCCTGGCCAGGAAGCTAAGCCACAAGGCACAGCAGACCTTTTCCTGTCTGCCCCACTGCTCCCCTCTGTAGTGTATTTCATTAGATCAGCCTGTTCAGCTCCCTACTCTGTCACTGGTGAATCCTCCCACCTCCCTCCACCACCTCTGGTCTATACCCCAGTTCTTTTAGGCAAAAATACACAAACAAAATCTTAAAAAAAAAAAAACCGTTAACTATGGCTTCAAAAGTAGAAAGGAGAGTTAAGATGATACTGTATGAAAGATAATCCAAAACTCCAACAGCTCTTTCTCTTCAAAAGAAATGCTATTAATCTTGGATGGAAAAGGAAAAATAACAGACAGCTAACACCCAAAAGAAGGTCTCAAGAAAATAGATTCTAACTTTAGGGTTTTATAGATGTAAAAAAACCAAGTCTATTGTTACATTCCTTGATAGACCAGCTTCAGAGCTCTCAAGTGAATGTCAAGAATTGCAGGAAGCAAAGGAAGAGACTACATCCTACACATCCATCAAGTTCCACTTTATCGGTTGGTCAGGTATTTAACAGCAACTTTAAATCCAAGAATTATAGGAATTCAAGATAACTGGTATTGCTGGGCTCATGAACTACTTTCCCCATTCCTAAATAACTTTAGGGCACAGAGACTGTCATTACATTGGCTAATCCATTATGGTGCTCAGCTACCTTCCAACAAGGTTACTTCATTCTTTTCCTATTTTGGAAGATTCTCCATACAACTCTCTATTATTTTCCCAGATGAGAAAACTTGGTGATGTAACATTTCTTTTTAGTTCTTTATTAACTAGACTTGTTTTTATTAACCACACAGAAAATTAGGCTAATTCTAAAATCCCTTTTAAGGTCTTCTCTGCCTTTAATCACAAAGGGGGGATTTTCTTCAGCTTTTCAGATCCACCTTGAGATATAGATCTCAAAGCAATCCTCCTCAGCCCTGTCAATTCCAGTGCACAAAGGATATTTGTTCTGGAGGGACAAAAGTTTAGGTTTCTTCAGAGAAGAAACCGTAATATTCCATAGATATATACTTTCTCCATAGATACATACTTTCTCCCCTCAAAACCCATGAAATATTATTTCCTCACTAATATTTATCTATAATCATTCACGATTGTTAGACTCTAGTAAGATTTATATAAAGATATAACTATCTAAAATATACAAATGGGAGTTAATCTGATTTGACATAAAGCAGGCAATAGGCAATCACTTTAGCAGGGTAATAACAAGAACTCTCCTGTTGAATCTTCGTCAGAATTTAATCCTGAAAGTAAGAAAAGCTTGGCCATACCAGTTCACCTCTCCATTCATTGCCCTTATAGGAGAGCTAACCAAATGAAGTCTTTCAGGCTGTGTGGAAAACTAGAGGTATGTTTTCCCCACAATCTTTAGAACTAAAGTAAAACCAGAAGGCACATTTCTTAGTGGAGGAATATTGGTATTTTGGCAGGACAATCCTTCATTGTACTTGAAGGTCCCAAGTAGGTTAGGAAGTTTAGAACTTTAGCCTTTGCCTCACAAACCCAACAGTGCTTCCAGGTGCTAAGATCACTGAAAATGCTCCCACACTCTTTAACACTCTCCCACCCCCACCTTTGAACTACTGTGTGGCTCTTGAAAGTGCTGAGTCCTAGGCAAGTCATGTTTCATTTTTAAAGTTTCCCTCACATACACAAGCAAAAACCTGATATTCTTAAAAATGGATATTCTAAACATATCATTTTTAAATTTAACAAAACCAATTAAAAATATATTTTGCTGAAGTACTATAAGGAGTTTCATTTCATTTCATTTATACTGCCTAATACTGCCTATTAGGTGAACAGAAGTCCAAACCATTGCAGACTTAGGAAACAAAAGAATTAAACTCAGTAGTTTATACTCAGCAAAAGCACAACATCCTAAATTAGAATTCTGGAGAGTAGAAGACATGTAACACTTTCAAAAAAGCTATAACTTTAAGTGCAAATACAGAGATTGAGATGCCAAAGGACAGAATCTGTGGAGAATTAAAAAGAATCAGGAAGAGAGAAGTGAGACAGGACCCAAGATAAAACAGCTTGAAATTCCAACTCACTAGGGCCTCTGTTCTAACCATTTGCATACTGAGATGGAGCTGTCCAGCTAAGAAGAGGTTCAGCTGAGATTCTAAACACAATAAAGGAAGATAAAGCACAAATCTAACCTTTGCTGGTTTTAGTTGGTTCTGAGGACATGTTCCCAGTCTTCTTCTTTTTCCTTGGGACAGGTACACATTTCCAGTCAAATGTAACAGGACTATATTGAGGGAGGCTGTTGAATTTCTTTTCAAATTCTTCATCCAGCTTTGCTGACCTAAAAAGAAAGGGGAAGGAGGGTAGCTAATCAGTACTTGATGCAAATATTTGAACAGAAAACGATACAAGATATATTAGGATATTCCATTTCAAAACAGGTCTGTGAGAATTAGGGAACTGTTAATAAACTGTGCAAAGATGGAAAACATCTATTTAGAAATGTTTGAGAAGATTCAACAACACAATTTTCTTAATAAATTCACACGACAGGTCACATATTACCTTAGAGAAACAGAAACATTATGTAAAATATTATTTTCAAAGTGGTCAATTTGCCAGTCTCTCCATTTGCATAAGAATTTTTCATAAAGTTCAGTATAAGGCATATTCTTTTCAAACATGTTCTTATTCTATAAGTTCATATACATGTATTTGGAACGTTTAATATGGTATTATTAGAAATTTTGTAAAATTAGGATTTTTTTTTAATCTATTGACTAGTACTTTGGTTAAAACACACAAAGAAAATGGAAATATGAATATTAAGAAATATTAAGAAAAAAATTCTTGGAGAGCTGACCAGGATAAGGATAAACCACTTAATGAGAAATGCAAAGCCTGTTTCTGCCACTGGCAGAAGGCAACACCACTTTAATGCAAACCATAAATGACTTCAGAAATGTCACCAGCAAAGTTGGGAAATCCTTGGGCTGGTTTTGACTGTCTTGAAGGTCCCCACACAGCAATGGCAGCATGCCTGCTGGACCTGGGGCTGGCTACTGGCTTTCACTTAGTGAGACTTATTAACTAAGATGCCACCCAAAGAGAAGGGAGAGGCTATAGGACAACTGCTGTCCTTGGTAAATGGAAGGCATCCTGCAAAGAGAGCAGATCTGAGCCCCTAACTTTACAAGAACCTAATCTATCAGACTGCTACCTAAGGGAGGAAAACCTGAGATAGGTCCACCTAAAATTGTTCTTAGTTTTGAAGGAATGCACAAAAGTTGGGCAGCACAGACAAGACAGCCACATCAGCAGCAGAATGCTCAAAAGGGAAAGGTTACTACTGTATTCTACCAAAGCAGCGAGGGTCATGGGTGGAATGATGCTCCTCCCTTAATAAATCATCTTTTCTCATTCATGAATGGAAAGTCAGATACTACCAGAAAGCCATCTATAACTTGGGAATTTTTCAGAATCTGAAAAATCAAAATAAAAATGTGAAAATACAAGATAAAACTCATAAGGTGCCTTAAGACATTTTTTTCCTTTTCTTTTTTCAACTGAAATGATCACCTTTGTTTTCCTGGACAAGTCTATAAAATTCTAACTGCCAACACTGAATTTTTCTTGGTTACAGTGAGCTAAACAGGTGCACATTTTGTGTGATTAAAAATATTTAAAATGCACATTTATTAATCTCAGAGAGGACTGATAGGAACTGGCAACTGTCACTGCTCATGAACTATGTCACCAGGTTCTAAAGGAG
The DNA here is from genome assembly GCA_004024925.1 of Scalopus aquaticus. Taxonomy (NCBI): domain Eukaryota; kingdom Metazoa; phylum Chordata; class Mammalia; order Eulipotyphla; family Talpidae; genus Scalopus; species Scalopus aquaticus. Next base: position 45,200 of record PVIJ01000041.1, read on the forward strand.
GCAAACAGTGATAGTCTGACTGACAGGCCAGCATTTAAAGGAGTGAAAGGAGGGAAGATAGGAGGTTTCTTGTTTTAAGTCTGTAGAAAAACCACACATATACATGTGTTTCCTTAGAGATGATAAAACAAACAAAAACAACCTATACACAAATCTCTTCAGGGACAGATTTTCAAAAGATTGTTTCACTTTTCTTATTCCTCAAAAAAGACTGGTGAAAACATCCCTATTTCAGGAGTTTCTACTGGAAGCATCAGAAAACTTTCTGCTGGGAAATCTTAGTGCCTGCTCTGTTACCGAGCACTTCTTACTGCCTGCAAGGAGATTTCTTCCTTTTTTGGTGTGTGGACATAAACAGCACTATTTGAAAGTATCATTTGACAATCACAAATGTAAAGATTTTCATATCATTGTTGATGCATAATGTAAGCAAAACTAATCTGAACTACTTTGGGCTTTTTAAGATATTAGGAAGGAAATAAATTATCAATACATCATCTCAATCAAAATAATCTTGGAAGAATCATTATAAATAATTCCCATCCTCCCATTTTGGGAGGTTAGAATTAATCGGACTTTAAAGCATTGTAACTCTCAAGGCAAAAATACATTATACCACCAACAGAAATACAAACATTTATGAATAAACCAAATACAATACTCCCAATGCATAAAATTTGCATACTTTTAACACATTTAAGAGAAAATATGGAGAATATAAAAAATGTTACTTATTTTTTATTCAATGTGTTCTTTTCAAATTGGGTTAATGAGAAATCTCAAAGGATCTTCCAATAATACAAGTGAATATGTGAATATTTTTCTTCACCAATATAAAGTACTAGTTTTTTTAACTAACAAAGTGCTTTGTATTAAAATTGGTATTAAGAGTTTTTGTCATAACATAAAAAATGAAGTAATTCTAAACAATTTTATCCTGATGTACACCATAGTTTGATTTATTTCAACACGCAACCTCTTCCTAGAGAGAATATTCTAGCAATAGAGCCAATCTATTATTCTTATCTTAAAGCAACAGAACACAGTTTAAAGAAAACAAGGTTAGAGAACGAAACAATTTTATTTACCTTATATCTTCAACCATGATGTTATTTTATAAACATATATAGACCTTTAGAAATAATAAATGAAGGACATACAGTATACAGATGACCAAACTTTAGTGGGAAAATGTGTTCTGGTGATATGAAAGGGCTTACAGTATCACAGAACTAACAAATGGTGGACCTCAATTCAAACTAATGGCTCAGTCTAAAATCTACATACTGTGTAGTATGCCCAAAATGTGAATGACTCTGTCACTCACACAACTATATTTAACAGCAGAAATCATGTGACACAATTGATTTGTATTCCGTCATGTGCTAAGACTGTAGGAAGTGCTTAACAAAAGTTGAAAAAAATAAGCAGTTAGTGACCTAGGTTTACCTTGACAATCCTACTACACTTGGGGTCTGTGCAGGGCTGGCTGTGCTCACAAGCACTTACCCAAGGAGAGAGTCTTCCTTTGACTTTGTCTTCTTGAATTTCTTGCTTCCAGCGGTCCCACTCTGATTATATGGCCAGCTTTCTTCATTCCAACACCCTTCATGATCAGAGGAATTTCCTTTTCCTGAGCTTCGTTTCCCTAAGGAAATTTATGAGAACGGATGTGCTCAGTTATGATGGGATATGAGGGAAAACGTCTTGTTGTTTTAACTTGACCCTGAGGTATAATTTTCATAATGCTACTCATAACTATTACTACTTCAGTCCTCACACCACCCTTAATAACAGAGCATGCAAAAAAGTGATTTACAGTCTCTTAGATCAACTGTTTTGTCCTTAACAGGTACTGAACGATTCCAGACAGATTAAGAACATTTTTTCCATTAGAAAAAGAGCCAAGGGTGAGGAAAACCTTGGCTGATGGGCACTTTTAATTCTAATTTTCCCAAGATGTATTTGAATGACATCCTTGGAGAAGTAGGTAGTCTAAGGATCTTCATTCAGAGCTTGCCTGACCTATTATTCATGCACCTCTAGTTGGAATTTAGCTTGGCCAGAGGAAGCAGCCTGGTCAGATTAAAATAGGTGAATTTACACAAAACACCCTATAAAATAAGGTATCAACGTTATTTGGTTTCTTGATAATGTGTATATTTTAGAGACCCTTTACTGTAATTATACTTTTGATTACCTAGAGGAAAGGTCTAGTGAAGTCATTTCCCTCTAGCCTACAGGCTAAGATCCTGCCAAATATACTGGCTTGATTCAGGAACTCTATCAGTTTAAAGAAGCACAGTAAGAGTTCCAAACCTGCAATGCAGATCCTTCAGAACAAAAAAACCGGCCATACCAGTAAAATAAATTTTTCAAAAAAGGTTTAAATTACTTTGAATTCTATATGCTAATAACTCTCTCCAAACCAAGTATAAACTCTCCTCAAAGGTGCCAGAAAATACGTATGCAAAATGAGAAATGTATATGGTGTATGAACCACAAAGTACCACCAAATGTAAAATGGTATTACTTTGATACCATATTGTTCTTCACAGCAGTTCTTTTGAGGTAAGCCTAAAAGAGGGATTCTGCTGGGTTTCCGTATTTTTTTCAGATTTGTAGACGTCACTTACCTCTGTCAACATTAGCGCGCAGAGAGGTGAGCATGCCCTCAGACACCAGGGTTTTATAAAGAGCACCTTTGCAAGACCTCTCTGATTTCCGGGAACCACAAGTCTCTATTTTTCTGTGACAGTCACTGTCCTCAGGCTTCGCCTGTCCTGACAGGCTGGGTGGTAATGCCTCCTCCGTGGGGGTCAATGGTTCTGCTTTTATACCCTCTGGCACCTCACCAGAAATGTTCTTGCTGGCAGGAATATTAATGAAATCTGGAGGTCTTGACTCTTTGGTGGTGTCTGAAGATTTCTCCTTTGACATTTTCTTCTCTCTTGACTTCACTTTTTTCTTTGGTGGCTTCGCATCCAAAATGCTTCCCTTGCCACTTGAGGACGTACGGACCTTCTTGCGAGGGGTTTCTCCGAGTTTCTCAATGCCCCAGTCTCCCTTTGCAACAGCTTCAATGGTGTATATAACACTCTCGATGTCAGACTCAGAAGATTGCCTCTTTTTGCAAGTCTTCTTGGGTGTGGATTTATCATTTCCGTGTCGATCCATTTTGCTTTTCTTCTTTTTCTTTTTTAGCTTTTCTGGTTTGTTTAATGCTGTGGGATCCTCGATGATCATAATTCCATGAGGATGGCACATGTGATCCTTCCTATTGGGAACATCACTTATTATTATTTTGCTACTGGCAGAGTAAGAAAAATCAGGAAAATGACTACATTTTTGATCTTCCTCTAATTCTTCCTTTTTAATTTCTTTGGGATCTTCCATTTTTATAGCCATTATATCATCCATTTGCAGCTCCTCAAAATTTCTTAATTCCTTAGAATCTCTTACATTTTCCTTAGTTGATTTTTCAAATTCTACTTCTCTATGTAACCTGGCTTCATCTGTTTTCTCCATTTTTATTTCTCTTTCTTCCTTTCCTTTCTCCAATTCTTTAATTCTTCCACCATCTGATTCTTTTGTCTTTATTAGCTTTGATTCTTCCATTTTCACTCCTTCTGATGCCAGGCACATCTAAACATTAAAAAAATGAGAGAACAAAAAATGTCTTCATTATTCTATTCTTGAAATAAGCTTAAATTTTTAAAGTATATCCCCTTCTAAGAAATAATTCAAACAAATTTCAAACTTTACAATAATCATTCCACTTTTGCCAAAATAACTTAAATTATTCAAAAGAGTAAAAAGGATTTACATATTACGATAAATTCATTAAACTCTGGACAACTATATACCGAATTCTCATTTTCTAGACTCATCAGAGGCTTTTCCTGGTGCTTGTTTCCATTTAATGGTGATTTGAAAACAAGATTTGCTAGGAAGAGGGTGGGATCCAAAGTTGAGAGACCTGATTTTGAGTCTTTCTTTGCTACTCGCACCTGGAGTCATTTCACTCCTCATTCCTGTCAACTTTGTAAAACAAAATAAGAAGAGTTGTCGAAGACGATTCTGCGCGGCCTAAGTGAGATGATGATTTAATGGCAGTACTTGGTAAATCATCCCTAAACTCTACTTAGATGTTTGCCTTTTCTTTTTTCTTGGGGAAGTGAGGAAAATGGTAACAATTTCTACCCACCCCTTGAAATTAGAAATAAAATGATTCATTAAGCTACTACAGAAGGTTTTAGTTAATAAAATAAATGTAAGTTCACAAATGCCGACAAATGACTTGAAATTCACATACACTCAGAAAACTAAATGGCAGTTGTTTTTTTTCCCTCTAATTCATTTGGTAGCAAAGACAATCTGATCTGAACTTAGCTGCAAATTCTGACCAGAACTAATGTGAAACTGTTAATGTCTTAATTTATCTTTCTTAATGTGACTATTCATATGCTTCTGCTATCATAATCTTCCTGCATTTGAATATGAACTGCGGGGAATAATTGCATAGTATAAAATACATATTCTGTATCACTTTCCTAAAATGTGAAAAATTCTGAATACCAAAACACATCTGGGAGCAATTTGGTTACATTTTTAAACTCCAAAAATTTCACATATAGGACATTAAAGGAGAAATTTACCATCTTCCTCTCCAGCTACCAGGTACCTGAAAACATCAGTCTAAAACTATTTTCTAGGAGGGGAAATTACAGCTTATTGTAAAATTCATTTTCTAGACCTAGGTTTTCAGCCATAAACACTCCCTACACAGCCTCCAAGTGCCAGGCTCAGGCACCAGGGAGGACACTAAAGATACAAAGATCAAAATGGTCCCATCTCTCCCTTTGAGGACTTGACCCAGAGACTGATGCTGCTGACTGAGTAGGTCAAGGACAACACAGGAATTCTAAGCCAGTACTCACTGTATCTGCTTTAGAAACTTAGTGGAAAAGGAGCACTGGGGTTTGCTGAGTCCCACATATAAAGGCCCAAAGTAAAGCACATGAGTAGGAAATGAACTTATCTTTTTTTAAAAATCATCATTTTACCAAATTGCAAGTTGTAAGAGATCAATTATACCTGTGAAATTCTTTTTTTATGGATAACACATTGAATCAAATATAAGACACTTGCTTAACTTCATTTTTTTCCTTCGTACTTGCAATGAATCTCAAGTCTTTCTGTGAGAATTATGTTATGATTAGTTAGTCTGAGAAGAAACTGGAGAAGGGGTGGGGTTAGTAAAGCAGACAGACAGTGCAAGTTTTATTTAAAAAATGAACATGACAAGTGCACCCAGCCCTTCACATTCACAGAGAGATCTGAAATAGTACAGATTTACAACAGAGCTGTCTTTTTCAGGAAATCATGTGAGCTAACTTCAGCAAGTAGTTATGATGACGGAGGACATCTCTTTATTAAACCTAACCAGAATTAAGATCAAAGCAAAATTTTAATTCTGAAACTGATTCATTTAGCCATCCCTGCATGTTTCACTGTCATGGGAAAAATAGCAGTTCTTGATCAATTTTGAAATAATTTTTGTTTTCCTTTCTTCATTATACTAGACTTTTGTGAATAACTATACGACTTGGGAAGACAATACTACTCTAGTAAGAAGGCTTGAAAGGCATTCTAAGGTAAATCTTATGTTTTTTTTTTTTTTTAAACCATTATCACGCCAGTGGTCTTTAATAAGTCACTTTGGGCAACTTTCACCTTATAGGTGTTGGTTTCTATAGTGGTATGCCAACAGTGTGCATTTGTACAGGTTCATCTTAGCAAACCTAATAATACTCTGCAAACTCTATTCTCTGCTTCAATATATTTCAAAATGATTTTCCTCATCACCCCTGATAGGATTCTACAGCTAGGAATGAAATGGAACAAATCAGACAATTACTCTGGGGACATACTCTGGGAAATAGCATAATATTTCTTGTGAAGGTAATTACACCAGCACTCGTCATGCTTTACTTCCTTGTTTCAGGCTCTTAAAAGTTTTTTTCACAAATAGAATGTGTTAATCCTAAATTATATTAAAAAAAACAATTATATTGCTGAAAGTGAAACTATAAAAGTAAAACAAATAACTCCAAATCAAAAACCACAAATCACAAATCTCACTAACCAAAAACCAAAATAAACACAAATCAGCTCTCAGATTCCATTGTCATTTTAGAGGTTATCTACTTTAACCTTCTTGCCAATGTAGAAATTCATTTTACTAATATATTCCTGAGAGTAAGTTATCCAATTTTTGCAGAAAGAGAGTAAGCATATTATTCTACTAGAAGGCAGCTCTGTTTGAAGTTTTTAAAATACTGAGCAAAAATCTGTCTCCCAACCAGTCCTAGTTGTTCTAAGGCACGTAAATCAATCCATTCTTTCTCTCATGTGACAGATGTTCAGGTCCTGGAAGACAGACTTTATGGTCCTGTAACAGGCATAATGTCCCAGTTCCCATCACTGCTCATCACATGTAAAGGCTTCCAACCTTTCAAAAGTTGAGTCCCTCTTATCTAGATGCAGTGTAGTGTCCGGAAGTGAGAACGGATTTTACTCAAATAAGCTGGGTTCCCAAGCAAGCATCCTAACTTGCTTGTCCAGTGCCACTCAGTGAGCTCTGTCTTTAGACTTGAACCCACATGAGGAAATAAGGGCTGAGAAATGGAGGTACAGTTTATCCTCCACTGCATTGTTAGGAAGTGAAGGTGAACAGATGTGTGCAACCACAGCTCATAAGTGACATACAGCTTTTTTTTTTTTAAAGATTTATTTATGCATACAAGAGCTGAGGTGCAGGCCAGAGGTGTGAGGGGTGAGAGGATTCACCAGAGATAGAGTGGGGAGCAGAACAGGAGGACTAACTGAAATACACTGCTGAGCAAAGCAGTGGGGGAGGGCAGGAGAGGTCCGCCGTGCCATGTGGGATGCTCCCTGGCTTGTGCTGCAGTGGCTGCGGATAGCTTATTAGGCTGAGCCTTAACCCCTTGCGCCACCAGGGAGGCCCGACATACAGCTTTACCAGGGAATGTGGACACTTCAATTTAGTAATATCTTTCTCAGATTAAGTCCGTAGCCCTGCGTTCCTATAGTATTCTGCAGAACTACTTGTCAGTTGGTAGGGAGAGACAATTTATCTTTTAATGGACCCAAAAATGAATTCCCTTTTTTCCAGGGTGGGACAAAACACCAATCCTGTTTCTGGTTTATTATGACAGTGTGGCCAATTAAAATCTTGGATGTCTTTACCCATATAACATGCTGGTAAGTTTGGTCTCTTCCCTTCTAAATTTTTATAATTTATTTTGTTTCCCAGATGCAAGACCTCCTTACAAAGTTCATCCTTCCCAAATTGGAACTAAAGTACTCCCTAGCTTTGTGTTACAGACACATTTGATAAAGCTGCCTTTTATGTCTCTGTCCAAATCTTTGAAAATAATGTTAAGTAAGACGTGGTCAAGGACAGAATGTTCTGGCAAACTTCTACAGCCCTTTTGTCAGGTTGATTTGAACATTAATAAACCTCAGCAACCTAAGAACATTTTATTACCCAGTCTAAACTGCCCCTTGTCCCCATTTTGTTCACAAGGGCATCGTAAGATTATCTGTCAAAGGTCTTGTTGAAATTTGGGTACAGTATGCAAACAGCATTCTCTTAGTCCATGTTATAAACCATACCAAAAAGAAAATGAGGATGGCTTGTGCACATATCAGGGTCTGACCAGGCAAAAAAGAACAGCTTAAAGTCTATCTACCAAAGGAATTTAATTCAGGGAATAGGTTGGCTACACAAGTCACGAAGAACAGAGACAGCCAAACAGGACGGGGTGAGCCAATCCAGGCAGAAGCAGCGTCAGGAGCAGGAAGACAGAGCAGGGCCAGGTGGGAGACAGTACTAGTGGAAGACAGGGCCATGGTTAAGCCTATATGGAAGGAGCTCGAAACAGAAACGTGGAACAGACGCTGTGTCTTTGCTTCACCTGACTCTTTTCAACCCTCCCCTGCACTCCTGGCCTTACTCTTCTTTCCATTCTCTTGTCTCTGGCCAGTGACTCCCAGATCTGGCTGAACCTAGAGGCAGCTGGTGGACACAAGAACCCAGGAAAGGCAGTCTGCAGTCACCTGGGACATAAGCCAGCTGCAGGGCAAACAGGCACACTGAAATAGCACACTTGACCAGGACCATTTTTTGAGGAGATTTCAATAATTCCTTGTTTTCTATTTCTTTTCTATGCGTTCAAACAATATATCAGAAATAATTTTCAAAAGTTTCCAGGAGTTAATAGTCTCTATTTCCACAAGAAAATAAACAGGACCTGGGAACAACTACAGGTGTAATAACTTTCAGAAGACATGATCATTCTTAGATGGGAGCAAATTCTATATTGAGAGGCAGTTTCAAAAGGAGGGATTCTGGAGCCAGATTGTCTAGGACTGCACGCTGGCTCTGCCACTGATTAGTTCATTTTCTCTACACCTTTCCGAGCCTCAGTTTCTCATGCTATCCATTGTGGATGTTAACAGCACTTGTCCCAGAAATACTATGAGGTTCAATGACTCACACATATATAGTACTTAATATAGTGCCTACAGAGCAAGACTAATGAACGATGATTCCTCTGGAGCCTAACACCAAATAAAATAAAAGCTAGCTATTATTACTAGTAGTAACATTTGCATTGGTATCATTAATAGCATAGGTCATGGTTCTGGTAGACTAATTGCTTCTCTCTAATTATTCATTCTTAAGTTGAATAATCCTATAGTTAGGGTAAAACATACACAATAAAGTTAAATTGAGGAAGATCTTCATCAGTTATCTTTCAAGAAACAATTCTTACTAAATGTTATGATTAAGTTCAGTTCTACTGGGTACCAGCCTATCTGCTTACATCTTCTTTGGGGTGCACAGTTCAACAGCTTAGTAGGACTTACAAAAGTACATACAAAATTCATTCCATATCCATGTGTGGACATGCACACAGTTAAGCACAGGATAGACACAGAAGAACAAAAATCAGTGTGAGTGAGTATAACAGAACTGTGGGAAGCACAGAATTAATGTCTATTATTAGTTAAGTTGTCCTTAATGGAGGGTTGGTTGTTAATCAAGCCATGAAACAGAACATGCCCTAGTAAATGGCAACTCATTCTTCTATTATTATTTTAAATTGAACAATAACCTTCTTTAAAAGTGAGGATGTAAAATCATCTGCAGGGCACCTTCTACATGGAATTCCCATGTCCGTATTCAAAGAAGTTAAAATGTTAATGTTTTAAATCAAATGCTGGACATAAATATTTGATATCTATTGTCTAGTCCCTCAGGTACTACTCTATTTTTTATAACCACAACTGAGGGGGTACAAAATGTATTATCTTTGTGTTCTCTTTTAAGAATATTCTAGGGCCTATCAAAGAGAAGGCATTCAACAGATTAACTGTGTTGAACTGAATGGTTCATTAGTTCTGAGGTAACTGATGAGTTCTAAAAATGCATTCTGATTCATACCAAGAAAGAGTTCCTTTTCAAATCTATAAAAAAACAATGCTAGTTATGACCATGCTGCTGCTGGCCTACACCAGTAATCACACTGTCCTTAGTTACAATTCTCAAGAGTACCAGTGAAAATTAATCATCAATATTTTAATTCTACCTCGGACAACTGAAACCACTCCGAGGTTTTACACTCTTTTGTGTAGTCATAATGGTCTCAAAGTGATCTGATAGGGAAAAAAGCAACTAACACCAAAAGAAGAAAAAAAACCAATGCTGAAACAGTGATTCTAAGAATGCATGGGATGGACTGATGTCTAAATAATTATTATCTTCAAAATGATTACAAAAAAATTAATGCAATAGGAACACTGAGGGATGAGATAAAATGTGCAGTGGAGGAATTATTTTTTATGTTGCCATTTTCATGTGAGGTCACATCTGAGGTTCACGGATTATTAGTGGGGACTCACTCTAAAGATATAATAAATTTGTGCAGCATAAAGCTTTAGCTCTTTGAATAAAAGACTTTTTAAAATGTATTCCTTTCTATAAATACTAAGAAAGGGATTCGTTTCTTTAATGCGTCCTGTGACTTAAGTAATTGTGTACTAGATAAGAAGTAACACAACCCTTTAACTGGTACAAAGAAATGGGCAAGCAGTTCTAAAATGTACCATATTATTTCACTCTTAATCATGCTTTGTCTTTCATTGCCTGTTATAAAGGCCCTAGCTAGATTAAACAGGAGGCAGTGTGAAAACAGACCCACTGACACTGATCAGGAAGTTTCAATTTCAAAATCTCTGCTTTTTAATACAAAACAAATTTTCTGCAGCCAAGGTATGTTTACAATCATTTTGTACTAGCTTATTATCTGCCAAGAGAGTGTAGACATAACCCGCAGATGACACTTAGCAGCATCTTCCAAGATGTGCATGTCTCCCATAATTAAATAAAACCAGAATGTTTTGCCATAAAAAATACACTGGCTGATGGTTTCAGAGAATAAAGAATAGCACCACTGCTAAGAAAATTCAATTTTCTTTATTATAAAATATAACTGGTCACAGGACAGTGGTTTAAGTACCTCTCACCTAAAATGTGGGTATAGTAGTTTTCTATCTGATTCTCTAAGACAATTAATTGGGTGGTTTAAATGTTTCTCTTAACTATTAGTTCAGAAGCCGTACCATTTCTGAAGACTCTGGCGGGGTGGCAGTGGCGTTTGCTCTAGAAAGCCATCTACTAAAATCTCCCCTAAAGGCATTAAAGGAAGTCATTAGGCGCTTTCCTAATTTCAGCTTCTTCAAAAGTAAGCTGGAGCAATTGGAAAGGAGATAAAAAATTTTAGAGTAGTTTTCTAAAAATGACTTGCAATTCTGATAAAAAGATGAGAAAAATATACCACGTTCAAATAAAAGACAAGCTCAAATACATAGAATTCACATATAGGGTGATAGTGTAGGAATTGAGATGAGAGCCACACTTGTTGGTTCTGGGCTCTCGGGGTTAACAGGAAGGCTGGATTAGTGCACCTCCATAATACATGAGGACACAACAGAAAACTGTTGTGGGAGGGAGTCATGCCTCAGTCAAACGCCACCTGTAATGCAACGGTGGGAAATGCTAACATGGCTGGAGGGAAGGGATCAGCTACATTTTCCAATATGATGTTAATAGATACTTTCCGTAATTTTACCACAAGTCGGCTGTTTTCAGTGAGCCATGATTTTCTGTAAGATTTAATTTTTACAGATACTAGAATAAATTCATCTTTACCTACCTATATGCTTTTAAGTAGCTTTTACCAGGTAAAATGTAAGAAAAAAAAGGCGGCTGAAGACTCAGAAGGTGTCTTCATCCTTTTTCTAGTACTAATGACAACTAGCACTAATGACAACTTTTCTAACTCCCCTGGGCCCACCTCTGATCTAGAATCTTGCTTTTTCAATATATGAGGAATATGTCTAGAGGTATCTAACATCCTTTTTTCAACTTCATCTTAATACAAAACTGGTTTTAGAATTTCAGACACAGACAATGGGGCCCACAGACAATACTCAGCAGTTCTGTGGTGACCATTTTCACCTTCTTTCTGTGCTCGAAGACCATGGATCTCTGCTTCCCAAACCTGTTTACGCTTTGCCACTCTCCTCCCTTCCTGGCTCCTGAGTTATTCCTCTTCTCCTCAGTATCTTTCCCCTGTTTTTTGTTTGTTTGTTTGTTTTGTTTTTAACTACTAGTTGGGCCTCCCGTTGGTTCACAAACATCCAATTTGGGGTCCACAGTTGAGGCCAAATTTCTGGAAGCCATTCTCCCACGTCTCAGAGCTGCAGTTGTCTCTCACGCCTCCTTTGTTTTGCATGGCGCATCAACTTCATCGTCAAATCCACCTGACTCCTCTGCAACCTCTCTGGTGGTCTCCTTCTGCCTCCTGTTCCCACTGTAAACTCCCTGAATCTGGACGGTGTCTTCTCACGCCTGGATGTCCACAGAAGCTTTCATCTCCATTCTACACAGAGCTGCCAACTGAGTCCCTCCAAGTGCTGCTTTCATCACTGCAAACCCCTGCCCAAATCTTCAGTCACTCCTCCTCATTTTCAAGTACAAGTCTCTTTTTTTGTTTCGTACTAACTTCTCCCTTCTTCCCTTTCTGACTTGCAGTACACTCCATAAATCTCCTAACACCGCACTCTACTCCTGCCAATCTGATTACTTGTCTTCTACCTATCTCATGGTTGACATCCTTTATCCCTTTGTTTTGTCTCTTCTATGTCTCCATTTAATTATACAGAGGTCACACTCTCCACTGTGTATATGAGCGGTCCGGTAAGGGAGATGGACAAGTGTAAGTGTCTATTTCACTGATTGCTGGCACCAGAGTCAGGCTGAGTATGAAAAGGAAACCACAGTGATATCTGCACAGCAAACACATACAGGGGCAGCCACTGAACAGTTCTGACCAGTCATTCTCATGCAGGAAAGCTTGTCCAGTTTCTCCAGAGCTTCTAAATTTTCCTGAGATCATAAATATACATTTACTTAAAATATAAACTTAACGAATAGAAAATCCAGAAATAAATCCACATATTTATGGACAACTAATCTTTGACAAAGGAGCAAAGAATATGCAATGGAACAAGGTCAGTTTGTTCAATAAATGCTGCTGAGAAAATTGGACGGCTACTTGCAAAAAAATGAAGCTAGACTACTATCTCACACCATGTACAAAAACTAACTCAAAATGGGTAAAAGACTTGCATATAAGACCTGAAACCATAAAATATATAGAATAAAAGCAAAACACTACACAACATACATCTCAGTAAAATCTTTAAAGACACATCCCCCAAAGGGAAGAAAGTGAAGGGAAAGATAAACAGCTGGGATTACGTCAAACTAAAAAGCTTCTATACAGCAAAAGAGACATTAAACAAAAAAAAGAGATGCCCTACTGATTGGGAGAAAATTTTTGCACACAATACAACCGATAAGAGACTGATCACAAAAATTTACAAAGAGCTCACGCAACTCAACTAAAACAAAGTAAACAATCCAGTCAAAAAATGGCAGAGGAGCTAAAAAGACATTTTTCCAAAGAGGAAATGCAAATGATCAACAGGTATATGAAAATGTTAAGTATCACTTATAAGCAGGGAAATGCAAATCAAAACCACAATGAGACACCACCTTACACCAGTGAGAATGGCACACATTAAAAAAACAGGCAACAAATGTTGGCGAGGATGTGGAAAAAAAGGAACTCTCTTACACTGCTGGTGGGAATGCAAACTGGTCCAACCACCATGGAAAGCTGTATGGTGGTTCCTCAAATGGCTAAAAATGGAGCTTCCATAAGACCCAGCACTACCACTTCTGGGAATATACCCAAAGGACACAAAAACATTAATCCAAAAGGATACATGTTTATGTTTATTGCAGCACTAGCTAAGATATGGAAACAACCCAGATGCCCAAAAATAGATGACTGGATCAAGAAAATGTGGTACATATACACAATGGAATACTATTCAGCAATCAAAAAGGATAAACTCATGCCATTTGCAGCAAAATGGATGGAGCTAGAAGGGATCATGCTCAGTGAAATAAGCCAGAAGGAAAAAGAAAAATACCAAATGGTTTCACTCACAGGAGGAATATAGGGGAATTAAATAAGAGATCAGGAGGAGAAAATAACAACCACCACCAAAAAAAAACAAAACTAGCAGGCAATCATAAATGAGAGACATTCAGCGAGGGAGGGGGAGAATAAGGGTTCAAAACAGGAAAGAAAAGAGTACAAAGGAATATGGTGACGGTTCACGGGGGAATTGGAGGTGAGAAACTACGGAGAATACACAATAATGTAAAAGATATAAGCAAACAAACAAATAAATAAAATATAAACTTAAAATAGGATCCACAAATTCAAGTGTGAAATATAGTACAGGATAATGAACTGTGGGTCACACAAAGAATGTGTGAATTGGATATGATTCGAAGAATTCAAGTTTCAACCTCTGTCCTAAACAACAACTTCATCAAGAATGACCTTCATACTCTGTTCCTTGTGTAAGTCCCAGAATATTCCAGCTAACATTAATTTCCCCCCTCCCTGATTTCATACATTTACTTTGTCTATCACTCATCACTAAAGAGGAGCTTCATCATTTCAGTACATGGTTGCCTGTGAAATTATTGTACTGATTATTTCTTAACTTTTCATATCTCATTGCTTTGCAACTAGAGAATAAGCCCTTGGAAGACAAGAGCCCTATACCATCACCCTCACAGTATCTAGCAAAATATATTCTGACACAGGCACTTAAAGTTGTAACAAGTATCCTGGCAATTTCAAAAGTACAGACATTTTTAAAAAGGAAATATCAGTTCCATTTCTTTGACAGCAGTCTTGAACAATCTGTCATCTTATTCAGCTATACACATATGTGTAGGAGGAAGCTGTCTTCCATAGAGCTTTCTATAACACGCAAGCTCTTAGAACAGACAACTAGCATGGTCTTTTATATCATCTTAACAAGAAGACACAACAGCCCAATGTTTAAGAGCCTGGGCTATGGAGACAGACTGCCCAGGTTTCCACTGAGATTCTTGTCCAAGTCATAACACCTCTCTGCCCTTTGGTTTCCTAATGTATAGAAAAAGAAATGACAATATCTATCTCTGAGGATAGTTGTGAGAATAAATGAGAGCACATAACATGTTTAGAAAAACAACTACCACGTACTAGGTTATCATCTTAAGATAATAAAAATTACATGCAAATAAATTCTATTAATATGTATAATCAGAATAGCCACAGTAAGTAATTACTATTAATTATAATAAAAGATTAAACTGCACCCCTTATTACACTAGATAATTTTGTTCCTAGGGATCTCTAGGTGAAGTTGCGGAAATTCTCCATTTGCTAAGATGTACAGGTTAAGAGGTCTCTGACCCTTTTCTCAGTGTCCTCCAACTACAGCAACTACTGTACACAATCATCTCTGAGGATGCTTTGCTGCTTTAAGAATCTCTACGTGATCAAAACTAATTAATTTCAAAATGAAAGGGAATGCAATACATTTATTACCTGTGCCAATTAAGGAACTGATTAACTGAACAGTGAGTCACCTGGAAATTCAAACAAAGGATTATGTTTTCCTCAATCCCCTGACCGCAGCAGCACTATGCCAATCTCCCCTCCTAGCTGAACCAGATTCCTTAAAAATACCTGGAACAGTTCCCAGAAATTGCAGCTCACTTTCAGCTACTTAACATCCACCCAGTTTAAATACCAATCAAATTTCTGAAGCAAGGTCTTCCCCAGGGTGCCCCCTGGCTCTGGGGTCCCAAGAAATGGGGAGAGGTCCTGACACCGCTGAAACTCAGCGTGGAGCTGACCCGATGCTCTTTGTGACAACTGCGTTCGCAATTTTCTTTTTGCCTGCTCAAGTGGGTGCAGGCAGAGCAGTGTGTATGCCGACGATATTTCTTGCCAAACAGACATTTCTTGTCTTATCTTTGGTTGGGGGTAGGAGGGGGGGCTCTGTTCATTCACTCATTACTTGCATGGCAGCCCCCAGGAATGGAGTCGGAAAGGATAAGTAGTTAGTTCTTAGGCGGGTTCTTGGCCTTTCCAAGGACTAGTCTCTGGCTTAGAGAACAGAAGAAGGAATGGTGGAGGTAAAACTAACCTATGTCTTTTCTTTTTTCTTGTTTCCTCCTACTGAAAGACCTTGTGGGGGGCTACCAAGGACAGAAATGATACTCAAAATAGTTAACAGGCAGGGGTGCCAACTAATCACAAGGGATGTGGTCTCAGAGCTAGAAGAGGGTCTTGTACACCCCTTGCTGAGCCCTCCAGTTGCTGGATCAGGGGAGCCCAGGAATGCTGGCAGAGTTGCTGCCAGGGTCCTCCAGGAGTTTTAGTCACCATCTTCACACTAACAATAGGAAGTATTTTGGTATTTTAGTGCCAGGACAGCTGTACAGATGCAAACCAGATGAACATCACTCTGGCTTGCAGTAGCTCTTTGGAGGATCCTGAGCAAAGGCCTCTCCACTGCATGCTTCTTAATGTGAGAGTCTGCCCCAGCCCTGCTCATGACTATCTCCAGGCCTTTTGTCTGACCAAGCAGAACAATTTTTTTTAATATATATATTTTTATTGTTATATTTTTTACCTTTTGTATTCCCCTTGGCTAACCCACCACCGATTCACCCGTGATCTGTCTCTGTGGTCCCTTGTGTCCTTTTCTACTCCATTTTGTGCCCTTATCCTCCCCTCCCCCCCACCCCCTCACCCCCGCTGAGTGTCTCTCTCCTATTTGGTTTCCCCACAGTCCTGTTATAAGTGAAACCATTCAATATTTTTCTCTTTCTTTGTCCACTCGACCCTGGGAAACTCACATCTTTATATGCCAAACCAGAGCATGCAGCGGGCCATTCCACTTCTCTCCCTGATGCCAGTTTCCTGCAGGTCTCTTTCTGCCTGATTAGACAGGTGAAGGGATACTACTAGGTCTATGATTAAAACATCTCTTGCTTGTTCCCAAAGAAAGAGAAGACACTTCTTGCAGGACCACCACCAGTCTTTAGCAGGGGTTCTCTTGGGGCTGCTTTCACACTGACAGGGAGTAAGGTAAAGAATGAAGAAAACTTCCTCCTTCCCACCTCAGGACAGAGCGAAAAGCCAAAACATTCCAAATGACTGCACAGTCTATGACATCCTCTCCACACCGACAACATGTGGATTGGGTGGGGACAAGAGGAGAAACCCCTAGAAGAATAGTAGCTGGACCAGGCCATGTCTTTGTAAGTCACAAGAGAAGCCTCTGACCCAAATTGGAGGTGGTTTCTCAGAAGTTTTCCCTTTGGAATGTGTGAATTGAAACCTCTTCCTTCAGATTTCAGACAACAGCACCAATTTTGGACGACAGTGAAAAATCCTCTCCCATGTACTGTTGCATTTACTTATTTAAAATAGGCATCCAAAATAATTAAATATTTTATTTTGCTAAAGAAAAATGAACATTACATACACATGGAATAAAAAAATTGATGAATCATTCTACTGGTGACTATTTAGAGATACTGATTAATCCATTTTGCACATATTTATGTTTAATTAGAAACTGGGAAGGCTTTAGGATGTTATTCTAAAACATAGTCTATTAGCATCAAGGCATCATATTCAAGTGATACAAATAATAATGTGAAGATATGCTTGGTAAATTTTTTTAGCAACCCTGTTTCATCAAAAGCATATATTTTTACTCAAATGTTATAAAAAACCAAGTCTGAGTATAAGCTGATTTGCTATAATTGGAATAGGCTTACTGCAGTCATTTCACCCCTTTAAATTATGATACCAGCATTCAAACATCTGTTAAACCATAGCATCTGTTTCATATTTGGGATGCATCCCTACAAATTAGAAGAGTGTTCTTTTTAATGAGCACTGATTTAATAGGGAATCCTTTTTACAACTGTTATGTCAAAGAAAGAAAATGAGAAGACAAATTCATGTCTTTAGCACCCCCCACAGCTAAGTATCTCAAAGGTCCACACATTCTAACACAAATCTGTGTTATAATAAGGACATATTGATATTGAAAGTTGACAATTTAGTATTAATTTTTAAAAAATATATGTATGTTTATATAGGTGTACACAAACACACACAAAATCAGGAAATATAGAAGGCCATACATTCATATTATTCAAGAAAAATAAATTTCAAACATATTTTCTCGACAATTTATACAGCCTTAAAGATACTAAGACAAATTCATGGCCTCATATTCTGTTTACTAAAACGAGTTTACAATTAATTCCAAGGACACACTCCTTGCCAGAACTTTACCATCCCAGTTGCATCTGAAGTAGTACCTTGCAGTGACTCAGCCAGTGCTTTTTAGAACTATTCCCTGCTGACATGTAAATTTTCCAGTCTTCTATGGGTCTGAATTTGTCTTATAAAAGAAGCAGTTGGCTTAATGTCAGACAACAATGGGTTAGTTTGTCCTATTGTTTATGTCCTTCTTCACTGTTTCAGGCCTTTGTTTTATTATATTGCTAATTTGGATCTGGCTGGACTTTAAAAATTCAGCTTAAGAATATTTATGACCCCTTAGTTTTCATAACACTATACTTTTTAGGAAATGACAGGCTGTCCCACTAGATTCAGTAACTACAAAGAATTCATAAAAGAACCACATATCACTCATTTTTGAAAACTCACAAGTAACTAATTGGAAGGAAGCCAGAAAGATGAAAGAAAAGAGCTTAATGAGAGAGATTTTGGTCAACTGTTTCGTAGCTCCTAATTTGTCTTACTAAAAGAGAAAAAAGTGTAAGAGACATTTTTACTATAGTATAAATGACATTTTACACTAGTACTGAAGACATTCTTTCTACACGTTCCCTTTAAGGCAGAGCAGTCACAGTTTGTTCCTGCCCACCTTATCAACACCTGCTTCTGGCAGGCTCCTCCCTAACCCATCCCCCACCAAATGGGGGCTGTGCCCTCACAGACTTTATGAAGTCACATTTCCTACTCTGCTGAAGGAACGTAGCATTTTTAACCCATGTCATGTCATATTAAATGTACAACTGACAGATGAGACTTTAGAACATGTCATTTGATTTCTTCACTTAAAAAAAAAATTAAAACATCAACTACCTGGTACTAAAACAGTGCTTTCCAGGGATTTGTAAATACTGTAAGAAAATCAGGGAAGAGGGAAATGACGTGGGTGATTTTCCTGGGTTCAGGCTGAACTTATTTAACCAATCTGGGAAGTGACAAAAGGGACTTTAAAATATTTTAAAATGTTATCTGAAAGGTTTTGCAATCTCCCCTTTCCTGACTTTTAGTAGCAAAACGCCTTTAGTCTAAAAGTGAACGCTTTCATTGTTGAAAGTTAGATATAACAACACTTAAGTCACAAGTGAGATGGTACAGTTTAAAGAACACTGGTAAAATAAATTTTTGTTTCTTCCTTTGCAGATCTTATTGCAATATATTCTCAGAAACTTGCCTCTGCCAGTTGAAAGAGTGCAGACTTTCCACAGCGTTTTACAGGATCGGCACCACCCAACTGCGATGTGTTTGAAGAAATCTATAATGAAAACAATTCATATAAAGAAAATTGTGATATCAGAACCTTTCTTCCCTTTCATTTGTATTTAGAAACTTTCTTTGGTTTATGGAAACATTGCTCTCAAGTACAAAATAACTTTAAATGTGTCATGCTGAGAATAATAATTTTGAAAATAATGTTAGTAAATAACTTCAAAAATAATAACAAAAAAATAGGTATGGCTTGGGTGGCTGTTTAATGACAAAAGTGTTATCTTGTATACTCCAGGCTTTAAATTTCACCCTATAACCTTAAAACCAGATAGGCATTTTCATTTCTGTACAAGTACCAACTCACAGGTTGGCAAAATGTAGAGATTTTGAATCAGTCTGTATTTACCAAAGCAATTACTTAAAACATTTAAAGGACTGTATTTGGGATCTCTGTGGAAAGATAGCATCAAGTCAAAAAATTTTTTGTGAACCCATTATTAATGTGCTAGGCAATATGACAATATCTGGGGAAACTTTAATTAGAGTTTTATAAAGAAAACACTAGCCCTGGCTTTAAGAGTGTGCTCTAAATTACACACAAGGATTGACAAAACCACGAATCTAATGATGTTTTGGAGTTAAGGGCCTATGTTACAGTACATCAACATTTACACAACACTACACTGACTGCATACTCTTCTGCAAATGTAGCTAAACAAATCAAAGATGTTGATAGCAATGACAGCACTGTTTTGCTCGATAACTTCATTTTCAAATTTCTAGCCAAACTTAGTAAGGAGGTGAGAAGGATATTCTTAAGGATCTTTACAAAGTTTTCCCTGGAGAAGTTTTGTCATCATTAAAACTGTGACCTAAGTTTTTTAGAGTCTTTGTGATTATGAATTCATTTTTAGTTTAAGAGAGAGATAAGCAATTCAGTTTAAGAGGCAATCCTGCCTTACTACAGGTAACCCCAGTCCCACCGGGAACTCTATAGAGCTGTCAGTCTCCAGAGGAGACAGGGTTGTTTGCTTCAAGAGGGAGCTTGCCCTAGAATGCCTGCTGAATAAGAGGACTCTATAGAGCAAGTACTATAAATTATCTGGGCTATTAAGAAGGGTGCAGTTTAAGACAGTACTAAGAACTCCATGTTCTTCTTAGGTGCTATCATTTTTAACAGAGTCCTTTCCTATTCATCCCGATCATTTACATTTTCTTTAGAAAAATCAGTTTATGGGACTTAGTCTTTCTAAGGCTTGGAACATTTTCCTCTAGCTGTATTTTCTCTGATAAATGCCACTCTACTCTTCCTAGACAACTTAAATTCTTTATTTTTTTAAGGTTCATTTTATTTATTTATGCATACAAGAAGTGGGGTATAGGTCAGAGGTGTGGGGGTGAGAGGATTCACCAGAGAGAGAGTGGGGAGCAGAACAGGCGGATCTACTGAAATACACTGCTGAGGGGAACAGCAAGCGAGACAGGAGAGTTCTGCTGGGTCATGTGGGTCAGCTCCCTGGCCGGGGATCGAACTCATGTCACAGAGGCTAGTGATAGCTCAATAGCACTGAGACTTTAACCCTTGTGCCACCAGGAAAGCCTAAGACAAGTTGAATTCTATTATTCACTTTATCACTAGACTAAGAAAAACAAATATTAATATAATCATCAACTCTCAGTGACTTGATGGAATGAACTATAAATGTCAGTCCCTTGACCAAGGATGTGTAACGGAAAGGGCAAGCCTTTTGTCTCAACAGACACCACTTCATTACTTTTTGCTTTGTAAATTTAAACAAATAATTAAGACTTTTAACATTATTTTCAATAGAAACAATAATACCTGCTGCTTTATTACTGTTGTAAAAATTAGATTTTATGTTATTGAAGAGTTTGAGCCCATATTATTCCCTCAGTAAATGGGTCAATTATGTGTAATAGGTATTTATCATTATTAAAACTAATAAACTTTCAGTACAATCCCCAAAATTGGTTATATCCTAAAATTAGAACTAAAACTTGCAATGTCAAGAGATAATTGCTAAATTTAATAATTTATAGAATATTTAATTTGTTGCATGATCACACAGAATCCTCAGGAATTCCTCAATGACACAAGCATGGCGGCACTGCACTACAGTCCAATACATTGTTCTTCCCCGAACCCTGCTGCTGTCGCTTTTGCTGCTGTTGTTACTGCTCGCTCACACTCCATGTGTTGGTGCACCATCATACACATTTGCTGACTCAATACATGGAACGCCAACGAGGCTCAATGAAGAACTACTGACTGCATGGATTCATTGTCTGCGTTAAAGCATAGCTGCCTCAGTGAAGGCTTGAAAATGGTTCCTCATCTTTCAAAATGAACCACATTATGTTTAATTAAGAACAATTTTCCTCAATGTCTATGGGAAGATTTTTACCTGCAGGGTAGTATTTAAAATGGTCAAGGTTCCTGGGAGCCTGATTTCCAAAGGGGTAGGTTGGGAGGTAGAAGGGGTGAAATTATTTTAGCTGTCCAACATTTTTGGAATCACATAATGATAAAATTTTCATAGAATGACTTAATTAGTAAAATAGGTTTTCTCTTTTGGCTTAATGAGAGGAGACTGTGAAACTGAAGATATGTTTATTGGCTCAAGACTATTTAACTTCTCTGACCTTTCCTTTTGGGAAACTGTTGTCAGGCTTCCATGACCACAGGCTCGTTTTCCTCTTATCTCTCAACAAGGCCACTTCCTGCTGGTCTCCTGTGCTGGCTCTTCTTTCTATAGTGTTCTCTTAAATGTTTTTCCTCAGAGCTTTGTCTTAAGGCCTTCTTAGTTTTTAGTTGCACATTATCTCTCAGTAATCTCATCTACTCTGATGGCTTTTATTGCAAACATAGTTTGTACAATTCTGATTTATGATACCATTGATCAATCCCCTATTTTTTCCTCACTTTAAATAGATATATACATGTTTTCAAATAAGAGCAATATAATTAATATGTTCATCAATAACTGGTCAGTGGTGCAGGGCAGTGTGTGATGTCACACTCTCAGGAGGGGATTCTAGTGAGCCACGCTGGAATGTCTGCGGCAATCTGTTAGCATCACTATCGTCTCTTCTTCGGCTATTCTATAATGTTCTAATAAACACAGTGGGAATATGTGAGGTACAGCAAAAGTGCTACAAAAAATAACCACTCTGAATGTTAAATTGTTAATTTCTATGGCTTCCCTGAGGTAGGGGAAGGCACACTAAGGAAAAAAGGTGGTTAAGATAATAAGAAAATTAAATAATGGTGGAAATCTTTTGTAATTATTCAGGGAACATAAATGTTCCCTTAGAGGAAATGACCAATAATTATTGAATAAATAAATGAATCAAATAACAAATACGAGATGATTCGTCTTCCTGAAATGAATTATTGACGCATCCAATAAAGTATTTTTACAATGATAAGCTGCAGTGTGAGTATATGGTGCTTATATTTAGTATAATACCCTGTAACATACTGAGCATTCCATCATGAAAATGCTTTAAATTTTTACCTATTGCTTATATCCAATAGTGACAATATCTCAAATTAGGTAAGATTATGCCTGTACTTATACTGCCAAAGTAAACACCTTCTAAGGAGAGCTTTAATGTGTATTTGTCTAAATCATTCAGATTAGCTATGTATTCAAAAGAAATATGTAACTTTTCAGCGTAAAAATAAACTCTAACAGCAAGAATTAGCCACACAGTAGAGAAGTGGGTTAAGCAGACTGATCATGGCTTTCAGGCTTGTCAAATAATGGAAGACTGCAGCCCCTCGTGGCATTACATTTGGTCATTGTTCTTCGGGAAATGAGGTCTGAGAGGGAAGGATATGTCATTCTATCTGTAAACAACAAAAGATGCAGATAGAAAACTAATTCTGACGAACTTAATGGATTGTAGTCTGGAAACAGAGTGATGGCCCTTTAAATGAGCCAAGCTGAATCTAGATGAATCATGAGCATCAATATGGGAGACAGGTTAAAATGTGGAGACTCTGTTTTTCTTTCTACATACCTCTTATAAAGCACATATATTTTTCTCCATTTAAACACAGATACTCATGAGAAATCTACAAACAGTTTTCTTTGTTCAGTTTCATGGTTACTACAGGTTAACTACAATGGACTTTAAAACTATCAGACTTAGTTAAGAAGGAAAAAATACCCTTCTCAGTTTACAAGGCAGAGAAACCCAGACCTTGATGTAAATGAAAAAAACTATTTTAACTTAGTATGTCCAGGGCTTGCTGCTTTTTAAATGTATGCTTTGAGGGTCATATTATTACACATTAAATGACTCATCTCTAAGAGGAGATGTAGCTAATCTCTTCCTAGAGTGATGAAGGTTTATAAATGACATGAGCAGGAATGGTCTCTAAGAATTTTGCATGTATGATCTTAAGATACTAAAAAGCTAAACATTTTAAAGAGCAAAATCATCTCCAAATTATAAACTCTAGAGCAGTGGTTATAAACTATGGTTCCCTAATAGGAAATTTGATGGAAATGCAAATTCTCAGATCCCAGTTCAGACTTAATAAACTAGAAACTCTGGGGTGGGGCCCAGTAATCTATATTTAAATAAAACTTTGAGGTGACTCTGATGTATTTTAAATTTTCAGAGCTTCACTATAGATTAATTAGAAGAAGAATTTTAAGAATCTTTATGTTTTCTCAAAAGTAATGGGCATTTTAGAAATCATTTTAAGAGCTGCAAGGATATGCCCATAGTCAGTAATTACAGCTTATTCTATTTCTACTGTAATATATATGTTTATAGCAGATTTTAGTAGATATTTTTATTAGTTTATCTAGTCAGTATTTATTTAGCTTGGAATAAGCCAGCCTACTACTGGGCTTGTTACCGGAACCAAGCTGCCTTAGCAGTGGGAGCCGGCAGGAGCGGTGGGGCCTCTTACCCCACTGCTCCAGAGCAGTTGTGTTGCTCCTGCCCAGTAACTCCCGTTTGGAACGGACCAATCAGGTGCTAGGAGCTGATGGGTCGGTCCAATCAGCTCCAGGATTGAAAAATGGTCCAATCAGACTTGTGGATGGTACTCTGGGAGAGGATGTAAGCCAGGACTGGAGGGACCTGAAGAAGGGGGAAAAGAGAAGAACAGAAAAAGAAAAGGGGGAAAAGAGAAGAACAGAAGGAAGGGGGAAAAAGAGAAGAACAGGAGAAGAAGGATGACGGTTCCAGACTCCCAAGAGAGAAGAAAGAAGTCCCTTCCTGGCCTCCGAGGAAGAAAGAAGAAAAGAAGCACCCAGCAGCTGCCCTCCAAGGAGAAAGAGAAGCCGAAGGACTCTGCAGAGACTGGGCCTCCAGTCCTGTCTCTGACGTAGCCTGAAAGGAGCACCAGGGGCCCTGGGCCTGGGGTCTCAAAGAGCTGTCTGTTGGTCTAACCCAACACCTCACAAAGAGCTGCCGTCCCCGAGGCGTTCTGGGTGAGGTGGCCGCCACCTGAGGATGCGGTGAGCTCTCTGTTTCCCCCATGTGTAAAATAAACCCCATGTTTGCTGTTGTTGTTCCTGTAGCCTGAAGTCTCTTGCAACTGTGCATGCGGGTGACCCACAGACAGTGACCTGTCCTCTCATCAAGTGCTGTCCTTTGTTGTATTTGGCCTTTTGGGGCTTTTTGGTGGCTCTTGCCTCAGAGCCTGGGCATTTGTGCCCTGTCCACCCGTTTCAGCTGGCCACCACAAAGGGACAGAACACCCCGTCTGCCCAATTTCAGGCTGACAGTGTGGTCAGATCTTAAGATCTAGTCAAGATTAGAATCTGGTATTTTCTTGGGTCAGCTTAGAAAAGTGACTGGAAGTTACACATTCTTAGAGACCATGGACTTGTGATTTATAATCACATATATTATTTACAATGAAATAACTAGGTTTGCAGAAATTTTATTTACATAGTAATTAAAGGGGGTCATATTATCAACCTATGCAAAATATAATAAGAAAAAATAATTTACAGAGGTAGGAGGGAGAACTGCATTTGATTCTAGTGAAAAGATTTTATTTTGTATTTTTTTCCATTATGTACTCTTTCCTTTGTTACAATGCCTTGAAATAACTCCTAATACTTTTTCAAATTAATTTCTCTAAATTTCCTCAAATCTTTTGTTTCATAGTCAAAACCCAAATATCCTCAGGAAACAAGTGCCATATAGTAGAGGAGTGACACAGGAAAACATTTCCCTGAACAACTCCCAAGAAAAGCCCTCTTCTTCCCCAGGAAAGAAACCCTTCTGACTCTTTGGGAGTATACTGAGCTGCAAGGACAAATTAGTTTGTTTAAGAGACACACAGACCCTTATTCTTCAGAATCACAGAACAGCACCTGTTACACCATTAAACTGGTACCTCAGAGTTATCCAAAGCTTCGGGAGCTCCTAGTAAGTCTGATGATGGTATTGCTTACCTAACAATCACAGACTGAGTGGTGATAACTACCAGAAATGCAACAGCTGAGATATCCCATACTGACATTTTATTTTATTTTATTTTTTAAGGATTTATTTATTTATACAAGCTGGGGTACAGGCCAGAGGCGTGGGGTGGCGAGAGGGTTCACCAGAGACAGAGCGGGGAGCAGAACAGGCAGATCAGAAATATACTGCTGAGGGGAGCAGTGGGCGAGGCAGGAGAGGTCTGCCGCACCATGTGGGATTCTCCCCGGCCGGGCATCAAACTCACATCGCAAGCTGCTGACAGCTCCACAGCGCAGCGCTCAACCGCTGCGCCACCAGGGAGGCCCCATACTGACATTTTAAATTAAGTTGTACACTTGGTAGTTAATGCCTATGCAAATAGCAGGTATGTCAAAGATGAGTCATTTTCTAATATTCATGCTACAGAGGTATATGGAAAATAAATTGGTTTGAAAGCAATGTTTCTAAAAAGCAGAATGGGACTGTCCCAGGAATCATTAAAAAAAATTTAGTTACCATTCCAAAATTCTGTTTTAACTCAAAAAAGTTATTAATATCAAATACACATGGATGTCAATAACTGGAGGAAACCAAGTACTAAACAACACTACTTCTCTAGACAGTGAAAATAACAGCCTGTTTATCATAATGAAAAATTATAATAAAATCTTAATTTATTCGATTCATCAAGCAAATTGTTCTTCATGAAATGATAGTAGTACATCATATTTTGGTTACCAGCTTCAAGGATAGCCTTCACAGCTAAAGCAAATGTCATGACAGAGAAGTCTAACAAATAAGCAGACTAACGAAAGGAGGTTGACACAAATGTCCTAAAAGGAAGCAGCATTTTTTTCTTTAACGTAAGCACTGAAAGTAATTTTTTTTCTTTGTCAAACTAAGATGCTGGATTTCTCCTGCCAAAAGGATATCATTTTACATTTCATTTATGCAGAACTCTTTATTTAAATGAACCAAAATAATTCAATACATCAATATTAAACAGAACAGTCCTGCTTGTCATTTTCTTTCATCCCTATGAAAAACTGCTTAATTTATGATACGCATTTTTGGTTGGAAATTTAAAGAAAGGAAAGGCCTACGGAAGATAGCACCTTATTTTCATGAACTGTATATACTTTCTTATTTGTCAAGTAGTGCTCAGTAGAAATGAGCATATGGTTGAGACCAAGGATTTTGTGGCAAAGTCAAGCATATCACATTTGCCTCCTCATCATACCAATCAAGAAAATGCTTTATAGAATGTGCTCTCTCTCTTGCTGACAAACCAAAGAAATCTGAGATCTTGCAAGAGTTGACATAAGCCTGGGATTAAACACTAATAAAAACACTGGCTGAAGCTACATCACATCAAAAGCTAAGCACTGATGATTTAACAGGTTGTATTCACCACTGCCTTCTCCATGGGAGTTATTCATGAATTACTGCACCTAATTTCACTATTGGAAAAATGTAGTAAATTGGAATGCTATGGCCTTCACGTTGACAGCAGTTCTTCTAAGCTTTTAAAATAAATTTTTAAAAAGGTAAAATGAAATAAATGAATTACTGGAAAGCATCTATTCTGAATGAACTCTTTAATGAATTCTTATACAATGGTATCAAATCTGAAATTGATCTATGATTAAAGCCAAAGCAGCAAAAAGCAGTAAGTATTATTATGTGTATTATGTTAGTAATGTCAAGAGTCATAACTTAAGTACAATATAGGTTATTAAAACTCCATTCATATATTTCCTGAACTCAGTAAATTTTCTGAGACCATGAGCATTTTAAAAAAAAGGTTATACCTCTGCAAACTGAAACAAGGCTGATGCTTGACACTGTTTTGAAGGAGTATCAGGGTGGGATGTACTTGAAGATATCTAAAAGGAAACAAGTAATTTTTAATACACAAGGACATTTTCCCATATCAGACTAATAGATTCTGCTATATATTTCTACTGCAGACACTGATAAAGGTTAAGACATGAGTCATCATCCTCAAACCCTTTTAAAGCAGCATAAATGATAAAGGAAGACAAAAGCCATATTTCCAAAAACATGACTGCAAAGAACAAAATGACCGAGTCTCTCTTATTTTTCGTATCTCTTGTTAAGGAACCAGGTATGCATCAAACAGCAGTTGAGGAGACTTATAGAGATGAATTTTCTTATTTCAATGATTTTAAAATATTATTAAAAGCTGGAGGCTGCAAGTAAAGCCTCTCCCCCGCCCCAGCACTCCCCCACATTCCCCAAGCTGTTCTCTGCTTGCAGGCAGCTGTGAAACAGTGTTGGAAAAGCATGTGGATGTGGGTCAGGGTATCTGGGATTGAGTCTTAGCTCTGTTACTCACTAGTTACACGACCTGGGGCAGTCAGCTAATCTCTCTGAGCTCTATTGTTCCCAACTGTAAATTGACAATGATGATAATCATCATCATCATCAATCATCTCAATTTTACAGGATTATAGTATGAAGAAAGTGATGGAATAACATTGTCTGGCACGGCAAGAAACTGAAGTTCACAGAATATGATGAACATCATTTCTTTTCTTTATAACGCCATATGCATCCCCCCAGCCCCCCAAAACACTCTTCAGGTGTCAGAGCACAGAAAGAAATGCTGCCACACCACACTTGGTTCAACTAGGTAGCCTTTTGTTTCCACCTGATAATTATGGTAGCTTTATTAAAACTCTGCTTTGAGGGCCAAATGGAAATGCTTTTCCAAGGATGCTTTGAGAACAAGGTTAATTATTAATTTTGGTTCCAAAGTAAACAAAGCTTCTGTCCAGTTACAAAATACGGTGAAAGTGAGTAACAAAAGAGAAAGTGGACATTATAGATTCAGCTATTCTCAGTCCCATAAAAGTATTTTTCTTCAATTAACTGTACTTACCAACTGCATGAAAGAGTAGTTACTAAGCAATGAATGAACCTTAATCATAACTCTTCAATCACAAAAATCATTTATCCTTTCACTTAAGTTGGTTAGAAAACCAATATAGTATCAAAGTAATATTTAGGGATGAAAAAGACTGATGAAATTACTGACTTTATTCACTGTTGAAGCCATTAGGAAAAATTTAATTCCAAGGTTATCTTTTGAATCAGACAATCGTTTTTTACATTAAATATCAGTAACAAGAAAAAAAGATTCTCCAGATCCTATTTAATAAACGAGATGTAAACCAACCATCATGAATAACAAAGTTTCAGTGAAGTGTTTTTGAAGACTGGAGGGTAAATTGGTAGAGCTCTTCATCAGTAAAACCATTTCAAATGGAAACCATGTGCAAGTGTGAAAACCCACAAACATGACACCTTGAGGATTTTCCTCAAATTCTGGAAATTTTAGACTGGGTAGGTCTTACTTCACATATATCTTTTCATTCCTACCAACCCTCTACAAAAAATAAAACAGACAGTTCTTATAATATGAAGTGTCTAATCTACAATATATTTCTTCAAGGAATCAATCAGTGAACAAAATAGAAACAGTGATACAAGCCACCTATACTTCTCGAAAAGCATTTCACAAGTTTCTAAACAAAAACTGTTTTCAAAAATTGACATTGAGATAAAGTACATATTCAGTTAATGACACGAACAAGGAGCTCCTGAAGAACTGTTAAGATTAGGGACCTATATATTAAATAGCATCAGGGGTCGCTTAATCGTAGCTATGCTGTAGAGCCCACAAAAATGTACATATGCTAATATATCCAAAATTTCACCTGAAATTTTTAGAGTTTTCATTAGGTCTTTATAGGTTTAGTGATCACAGGTTAAGCATCTCTACTGAAAGTTGGGACTCAATGTAATTTAACACTTCTGTAACTACTACTGAAAAGGAAGGGCAGAGTGAATTCTCATTACATTAAATTCTCCAACACACTATGCAAAATAATGGGAATTCCTGCACATCTTACACTGAGGGCAGAAAGGAAAGCAACAGATAAGGAGTATCATGTGAGAAGATAGATACAGCATTGCTGTATCATTGCTGGTAATACCAGCAAGGCATTTAGGAGCATTATAAACAGTATCTTAAACGGAATGCCAGTGTGAAAAGTTGCTTTGCCAATAAAATGTTGACAACCACCAGGTAAGGACAACAAAGGGGAAAAATATTTGAAACTAAATATATGTTCTTCTTGTGCAAAAGCACAACACAATGGGCATACATTAGGGTGATGGTGTAGGAAGAGTCACTCTTTGTTTTTTGGGGAAGCATTCAAATGACCAAGGGGAGGCGATGAGGCTTAAACTTTAGGAAAAAATTATCAGTGATGGATCTGTATTGGGAGTCTAAGATTAAATGATATTTTGGGAAGCAGTCACCCTTCAGACTTGAAATCAAGGATAATGTGGTTTTTCTACATCATCTTTTGAAGCCAATGTTATAATCATATTATGCTAGAGAAATATGCCACGAAACATAAGACTTTGGAAAATGCCAAGGGCATGCTACAGTTTTAACTTTGAGAAGGGAAAAGTATAGTTAAAAAAGTAACAAGGAATGTGGAGCCAATAACCATAAGTGATTCTGCCTTCTGATTTAACAGTTGGTAAATTAACACCTGATAAACAACAAAGTTCTAAAAATAATTCAATTTACTTTACTATCCATGAATAAAAATTAGTGATGGGGCTTAAGCATAATATTTAGTATGACTCAGTAATAAGCTTCTATAAACATATAGTTTTTCTTTAATTAAGAGACTCTGGTGTTCCAAAAATATCTTTTTTAAAATGTAATTCTATTTTCCCCATTTATGGCTAATTGAGCTAAGTAGAGTTCTTTACTGCTTTACATTACTGTCATCAGTTCAAATTTAAACTCACTTCCAATTTCCTCATTAAGGATGAATTGCAACATATTACCTCGGCAAACTGAAATAATGGTGACTTCTGACGTAATTCGGGAGATTCTGAAACATCAGGCCTGCAAGTGCCAGAAGATATCTGTAACAAAACAAGATGGTATGAGACATCACAGAAACAGCTTCTGGAAGGTAACAGAGATAAATTCCACCTAAAATGCTTCTATTTGAGGAAAGAATGGTTTTGATACAATACTGTGGGAAAAAAAGTAGTTATGGTCTGCAAAGTTTTATACAGGAGGCCATGCAACTACTAAATAATGCTATAAATGGGAAATGGATAAGGCAAAACACTTTAGAAAAGTTCATATTCACCTAAGAGAAATTTCTACAATAAAGCCCTTTTGATCTTTGAGCTTTCTGCCACTAAATCTAAAGAAAATCCACTTCTTTCATGTTCTGTGTGTCCCCCAATATTTTATATTATCTCATCACAGGGAAACACAAATGAGATTTGATAATATGAACCTTTGGGGGAAACTACAAAAACAAAGTCAAATTTTTGTTTTACAGGGTTTTCATGTGTTTATACACAAGTACCAATAATAGAAAGGATAGTATTTACATAAGAGAAGCATCTTTTATAATGTATATTTTCCTTTGTAATATTTACTCAGATATTTAATGCCTTACTATCATTATCTGCAATCACTATTTACAGTGACAGAAGTTATTTTTCTTAAATTCTTGCTATTAATCAAGAATGCTCAGGATAACATTTTCTCTTTTATCTCAGTGCTAAAATTGACCCATTTTGCATTTGGGTGACATAATCACTTAAGACTGACTGTAATTCAGAAGTCATAGGAGTCACTGAATGGTAGAGAGGGAAGGATCTCTTTATTCCTCTGGTCTAACCCTTCTGACAGATGAAGAAACCCAGGACCACAGAGGTAAATGACACTTGCCCTCCCCAACATTCAATAATCCCGGTATTCTTTATCATCATGACATTTAGCACTTATCATGAGACAGAAGTATTTGTTTATTGTCCATCTTCTCCACAGGGCTTTGTTTAATGCAGAATCCTCAACACGGCCTGAGCACAATGTAAATACTCAACAAGTATTTGCTGAATAACTAAAAGAAAGGGGACAAGTCTTCTAAACTCCAAATGACTTTCCTTTCTCTTCCTGAATGTCAAGGCTAGGGAATCATAGGGAAATAGTTACGTTTACTTTAAGGGAAAAACAGAAGTTCAAAACTTTTTTATGATATATTTCTGATAATAATCCAAGTTCACTGTTAAAAATATGAGGGGGAAAAATAAATACTTAAAAAAAAATCACCTACAATTTACCTCCTAAAGATAACTGATTTTACTATTCCATGTATATTCTTCCAGTTACGCATGCAGATAACTTTTCAAGAAAACTGGATATTATACTACAGTTGTAGAATATCCCTTTTTGAAAATACTTTAATTTTCCTGTGTTACTAAGCGTTTTCCAGTGGAATTTTAATAATTGTATGTGATATCAGATGGTTGAAGCCTATGGGAAGAGGTGACAGTTAGCCAGGCTAGTTCTTACAAAGTTTCTCACTGAACCTCTTCATTAGACATTGAAGATGTGTTTCTTTAATAGTGTCACAGGCCACTGGGCAGGAGCAAGCATTTGAAATTTTAATTGTCACCTTTGGATTTGAAAGAGTAATGGCCACCTTCTCCCAGGGATAAGCTCCACCGAGAAGGTGTAGCAACTTTAATTAATTTGCCACCTGCGGTTTGGCTTGCCAAGCCTTAGTCCCTTGCTGTCACTGCGGAATGGTGTGCCAAATGGCCCACACGTGCTTTTACTTTCCCAGAGTTTGAAGCCAAGGAGACACAAAGTGCATTAAAAAGGAGGACAAATAATCCTGAAGTAACCAGCCACAAAAAAGTTCCTTTATTGTAAGTAATACTTATACAAAATAGTGTCTTTCACATTGTAATTAGCAATAATAAAAAACTGATCAATATTGCTCTGCTTATAAAGAAATCTAGTGTGTTTAGCCCACAGATATCCTGGTAAATAAAAAAAAAAATGATTAGAAATCAAGCCTAGGACTAAATGAAAATTGTAGTGTTGCTACAAAACTTTAATAAGGTAGGCTGTACACATGACAGAAGTCTATAAAAGATTTTAGATTAAACGTATCCTCATTTAGGGTAGTTACAATGCATAAAGTATATATAATATGTATTCTTGTTTCAGTTCCCACATGCGTAAGAAATGATTACCACTTATGAGATTAGTTACACTCTGGCTTAATCAGAGTTCATATTAAGTATAAAAAGAAAGTCAACTTTCTTTTATGTGCCACTTATAGATTTGGTCCTAGCTATACATCAAGTAATAACATTTTAAAAAAGTGACGTAAGACCCTCTGTGATTTGTCATGATTTGTTCTTAAATAAAACGTTTTATTTGAATGAGATCTCAAATGTAATTATCAATGCATCTATAATTCTGCCCACATTTTATCAATCTTACTATGCAATCAAAGGAGTGTATGGGTTACTATGCTCATCGCAGACCTGACATTATGGCAGATGCACAATGAATACCGCTTATAACTGGCCTCTCTGTGTCCGAGTAATTATGAAGGATCTCAGTGACCAGAAACTACACAACAAAGGCTGTCCACTAGTTAAAGAAGCAGTAACATACCCAGTAAACGTACGCATTTTAGTCTCCTGGACGAGATCCTCTCTTAAAATCTACTTACTATTAACATCCTGCGGATGTAGCATACATCTTTACTGAAGCATAACATAGAAAAGAGCACAAAATTAGGAACCATGAAAAATGGGTTATTACTAAATTTAAGTGGTTAACCTCACTCTCTAATCACATCAGAACAGAAGCAGCAAATCAGAAGAGATCAGGAGTAGGGATAAGAAGAGGATTGTGAAAGGAACAAGGCCAGCAGCAAGAAGAGACAAAGATAGAAAAACTGTAAAGAATAAATGCAAATGTTTTATAAAGCAATATAATCTATAAAAAGCAAATTAAAGTAGGGCAAATAGTGCTAAAAGTTTCCCCTGAAGGCATCAGTTCAGTGCAGTAATTAAAATTTATGACTAGGATCCTAAATTGTTGAGATAAGGATAATTATAAAATATATCCTTCATTAGAAGGCAAGTGATACCATGTTAGACTATTTCCTTCTAAAATCTCAAAATATAACAGTGGTTCAATGACATGTAAAATGTATACAAGTAAAATTCATTCTTGAGCGCTGGATAAATAAGGCATCCAATGCCAATGTAGTGGGTATATTTGTACATACCCTGAGATATACATATATATCTTAATCTTATAAGTATCTTATTATATATATCATAAATATGTAAAGAGAGACATTTGGTACAGAAATCATGAAAGGAAGAGGGTAAGTCCCACAAAAGCCCTACTTAAGTTAATGTTATTAGTCAGAGGGTGAGTTCTTGCTGCCTTGCTGGCTGTATTTACTGTATTCTAAATTACTTATTAGATGGGGCATGCTTTTTATGGATAAACATTAATCCCTCAAGCATCCATTCCTAAGCTAGGACCAGACTGTTTTCTAATAGAATCAAATACATTGGTTCTTAATTAAGAGGAAAGAAAAGATACTAAATAAGCAGAGATTATTAAAGGGAGAAAAATACCCAAGAAGCTGCTTCTAGAAAGTCTCTGAAATAACCCAGAAGGCCACTAGGTGTTGCTATATGCCCAAGAAAGAAAAGAGGAATTTTAAAAGCAGTTTCGTTATGCTCATCTTCAACTTCCCTTACATCTAATCTTCCCTTTGATTTGGCTGTAATTCTAAAAAACCAAGGTAAGAAAAAGATTAATATTAAGAATTATGATGAAGTGGTATTTGCTGGCATAGGCACAGTTCACTTCTGAAAAATAGACACAGAAACGTGATCCAGTCTCCTGATATAGCAAGATTAAGCCAGTTAGATGCACTGAAAGTGGTTTGGAGAAGTTAGGTTTTATCAAGAGCGCATTCTTACCTCAAAAGGTACAAGACCACAGCCTCAAGCGGATGGACTGTGATGAACACTTACTCAACAAAGGGGTAAGTGCACTGGCTATATCTGAGCTACACACTACCGCTCTTGCTCATTCAAACATTTAAGGATTACCCACTCTTTCCACAAATACTCAACAAGCACCTATTGACAAAGACTGATTTCAAGCAGATTACGTTTCACTTTGGTGCATTATGTGCTGGGAAATAACAACTGAGGGAATGTGTTTGGCACTTCTGTTGCTTACAATATGAAAGGGTAGGGGAGAGGAGCACATATATTGAACATTAAGTGCTTCATGATGGCATATTATAGAGCCTGTGGGAAGACAGAGAAGCACCTTCATTTTTCCTGGAGAGGGGTGGAAGAAGTTAAGATAGCAGCATGTGAGATAAGCTTAGAAGGAACACCAGAATTGTGGAAACAACAGGAGCGAAAGTGTGGAGACAAGCAAACAGACTGTGTGCTTAGCAAACAATGACTTTCCGGTGTGGATAAACAGTAAGATGCTTGGGAGTGTAGTGGGAGGTGATTTGGACTGAGAGAAATTTGAATTCTATGCTAAGGAGTTTGGAAACTAGGCAGAAGGCAATGGGGACCTAGTGAAGGTTTGCAGTCACAGAAATGGAGGAGAGATATGTAGGTAGGTAATTGTCATCGGAGCGCAGGATGACCCTGAATAGGGAGTGATTGGAGGCAGAAGACCAACTGGAAAATTTAGGAAATAAATAAGCTGAGATATGGGGCCCCAATTAAATCAGAAATGGCGTTTGCTAAGTCTCAGCAATTGTTTGGAAGAATGTCAGGTCTGCTGGTGTTTCTAAGATAGAGCCTTTTACAAAAATGAGGAATTTGAAGAAGAGGGCTTGGAGGTGAAGAAGGGTTGTATTCTATGGGTGGAAAGGGTTTGGGAGTAGAGGATTCTGTTTCAGAGTTTGAGTGCAAAGATCTTATGTGACAGCAAGGCCCAATGAACTTACTCTTGGCTTGATCCAGTCTGACCCAACCTTCCTACAACTGGCAGCTTCTATCATGCATCATTCTGTGACAGAGTACTTGAATGACCATTTAACCTACATTTACTGTGAGATTTTAAATGAAGCTCTAAAATTAACTTGAGTTTAAAAACAGTTGAATTAAACATAAACATATTACATCCAAGTTAGTCTTTCAAAACATTTTGATGGACTAAAATGAAGTCACCCTTAATTAAACCTAAATTAGGTTAAGTCTCAAGAGCCTGAGTACTAAAGCACTGCACTTGGCTAGTTCACACCAGGACTGGGCTAGCCTGAAGAGCATAACCAAGTAACATTGCACTGAGTTGAGTGCTCCCCAAAATCAGAAGACATGTGAAGTCATCTGGCTGGAAGGAGGACCAAGTGTCTAGTTTATCTTAGGGGAGAAGGGCTACCAGGTACCGACTTCATAACGTGAGTCAGGTTCTCTCACAACGAGCCCTGCAGCAGAGCACTTCCATGAGAGTTCAGGACACTCTGCTGACAAGTAAGACAAATCACAGCACCTTTCTTCCTCAGTTTCTTCATCTGACAAAGTGGGTGACAATGCTATGCTACCTTCATGCCTTCCTCACAGGACGCTGTGAGATCAGACTGCAATGGAGTGCATTCTCTAGAAAAGTTATATAACATGCTCTCAACAGCAGCAGCAGCAATAATCACCTTTCTCTTTCATCTTCTTGATCTCCATCCTCCTCTTTCATTCCCATCTCAGTGGCTGCCTACATTCTACACTAACCGTCACATCATTTCCGGGAGACAGGAGTCCATGTAAGTTCATCATTGCTGAGCAGTGCCACCGAGGAACTATTCCGGATAAATGATTGTCAATCAAGTTGGGAAAAGGACCTGGTTCTCTGAGCTTCGAGCCCCACTGTTCAGAGAAGGTAGAGACTGGGTTCTTAGGCTGGAGAGGCAGTTCCAGACAAAATGAATAGAAAAGTGACATAAAAGGGGGAGGTGTCTATCCCAAAAGAGAGAAAGTCCCAAGGGCCAATTTCTAATTAATGTAAAATTTAAATATAGATTCCATCACACACACACACACACACACACACACACACACACACACCATTAAATAACATAGAACTACAAGAAAATAATGAAAGTTTTGATGAAATGGGGATAAGAGTTGGGGGTGGGCTGGAATTCATTGAATTTAATAAGCGCCTCAGAGTAGTCAAATGAGGCAGCCTTAAAAAGGCACAAATCAAACTGGCTCATGTAGCAACAGGGAAGAAAATAACTTCCTCCATTTCACTGATGTCAAAAATTATACTAAAGGTGAAAACCTCAATTTTATTTAAACTGTTGTTTAGGTTTATTTAAAACTCAAGTGTTTAAAATGGGAACATAATCATTACTTAACAAAAATTTGTTACAGCCACTTTTCCTTATCTCAGATGTCATCTCTCTCATCGCTTAATGGAAAATATATGGGTTTACACCCCACTGTCATGATTTCCCTGCTCTGTGACTGTGGAGAGGCTATTTTAACCTCACAGTCTAGCTTTTCCATATACGAAATGAGGAGGACAATAATCATCATCACCATCTTCATCATCAACCTAGCTCAAAGGGCTCTTGGATAGAATGAGATGATCAGTCGAAGTGCTTAGCACAGAGCCTAATTCCCCCAAAAAGCATTCCTGAAATGTCCCCATAAGGCTGCCGCATGGGAAACCATGAAAGAAATGACCTAAGTTGAGGTCAGGTGGGTGTAGTCTGAGACACAGAGGTCCCTTTATACTACATGAAGACTGAAACTAGTCCTCCTGGGTTCAAATTCCAGTTCTGTCACTTCACAACTGCAAAATCTTGGGCAGGTTATTTAACCCTGCTGGCCTCTGTTTTCTCACTTAATGGTTCAATATTTACTGGTGAGGAAAATAAGACTTAAGTCATAATACTGTCTGTTATGAGGATTAAGACTTACTTTTCTAAAATGGGAATATAAAATTTCAATCATTATGGAAAGCAATACAGAGATTCCTCAAAAAGTTAAAAACAGAAATTCTGCACGATCCAGTTATCCCCCGTCTGGATATTTAAATAAAGAAAACTAAAACAGGGCCTCCCTGAAGGTGCAACAGATTAAGTTGCAGCACTATGAAACTATCCAGGAAAATTCCTACACGGTGCAGCAGACCTCTCCTGCCTCACCCACTGCACCCCTCAGCAGTGTACTTCAGTAGACCTGCCTGTTCTGCTCCCCACCCTGTCTCTGGTGAATCCTCTCACCCTCTCCCCACACCTCTGGCCGACACCACAGTTCTTGTATGCATAAATAAATAACTCTTTAAAAAAGAAAACAAAAACACTAATTGAAAGAGATAAATCTGAATTAACCAAGAACTGGAAACAATCTAAGTACTAACTTACCAGTGGATAAAGATGTGGTATATATACACAATGGAATACTACTCAGCTATAAAAGAGAAACCCTGTCATTTACAATAATGTGGACTAACAAAGAGATTATTGTGCCAAGTGAGACAAGTCAAAAAAAGACAAACACTGTTTCACTCATAAGTGGCACATAAGAAAACAGGGCCTCCCTGGTGGCGCAAGGGCAAGTCTCAGCACTATGAAGCTACTGGTAGCCATTGCAGCACCAGTTCGAGATCCCTGGCTAGGACGCTTCCCACATGGTGCAGCAGACCTCTCCTGTCGCGCCTGCTGTTCCCCTCAGCAGTACATTTCAGTAGATAGGCCTGTTCTGCTCCCCACTCTTGTCTCTGGTGAATCCTTTTACCCCCGCACCTCAGGCCTACACCCCAGTTCTTGTATACATAGGTAAATAAAAAATAAATCTCAAAAAACTGAACTAAACAAAACAAAACAAAAAACAACTTTCAGACTACAAAGCCCAAGCTAGCGGTTACCAGAACAGAAGGGGGTAAGGGAGTAAGTTAATTAGGTAAAAGGGGTCAATTATATGTTGAAAGATGAATTAAGACTCTTAGTGGTATACTTCATGTAGTATAAACAGACACTGATTTGTAACAACAATGCACACCTAAAATGTGTTTTTTTTAAAAGTTACTCTTCTGTAAATCTCTTAAGAATTTCAAAGCACCAGAATGAAGCAAGTGTTCAATAAATGCCATTTGTCCTAACTAACTCCTCTGTAGTCCAGTGAAGAGCCCTGCAGTTTAAATCCTGTCATTGTTCTGATTTCAAGTTGTTTAGTCTTCTGGAGGAGTTAAGGCCTATACACAGTATACAATGAGAAAAGTTAAAAAAGAAAAGATTTTTATTATAGCTCATAATAAGATATAATACTAAGTAAAATCCAAGTGCTCTAATACGTGACACTAAGAACAATGAGGAAATTGGGACAAGAAAAAATCAAATTTGATTCAAGAACTCAGGAAGGGCTTCCTGGAGGAGGCGACAGATTGCAACTTCAATTTTATAAACTAAAATGTATTAT
Organism: Scalopus aquaticus; assembly: GCA_004024925.1. Taxonomy (NCBI): domain Eukaryota; kingdom Metazoa; phylum Chordata; class Mammalia; order Eulipotyphla; family Talpidae; genus Scalopus; species Scalopus aquaticus. The sequence goes on from PVIJ01000041.1 coordinate 84,118, forward strand.
TTTTAAATTTTCAGTCAAATAAAAACTTGGATAAAGTGCTTTATTTTAAAATAGGAAGATAGTGACCAACAAATTAAAATCTACGTGATTCCCCTTGCGTGAAAGAAGTATCACGTGTAGGATTTGTTACCTGTAAAGACCTGCATGTTAAGATCCTATCAGCTCCATGAGGGCAGACTAGTGTCTGGTTTGTTCCCTAATGAACCTGGCACATAGAAGCCACCAGATGAAAACTTGCCATATGAGTGACTATAAGAAATACTATGTCACACTGATGCTATACCGCTCAACTCTAATACGAGTTGCAGTCCTTTGATGGAGGTGTGCCACCTATCTGCTAGCATCTTCTCATTGACTTTGACAATAACTCAGCTACTACTGAAATCGCATTTCCTACTGATATATTCATTTCTCCTAGGTTTTAAGAACCTGTCTCCTTCTTTGAGCACAGGGTAAAGACAGCTGCAATTTCCTACAAATTTTAAATGGACAAGGAAGCGTGTGTGTGTCTGTGTGTGTGTGTGCCCGCGAAGCACACTGTAGCCTATAGGATTAATGACAAGGAAGTGTAAGAGTGTGTGTGTGTGTATGTGTGTGAAGCACACTGTAGCCTACAGGACTAATGCCTGATATATTTTAAGCTTTCAAGTTAAGTATGAAGTACCTAGAATAGTTTATGGTAATAATATTATGTGCCTACAAGAATGCATTTCAGGAGAGTTAAAAATGCCTTGCAGGTTTTATTTAATTAATCCTCATAGTTGTCTTGGGAGTTAAAAGAAAGCAGGTATTATTATTAATGGAAGGCAAAGAAAAAAAGTGGTTTAATTATAACTTTACTGTCTATTGGTTCCAACAAAAAGCCCATATACCCGATACCTAGGGTACGTCCCCTATATTCGATGTTTGTCTTCAGTTATTCAAATAAATATTGATCCCTTCAAATCTTTCTTTCAGCTATGATTATTCTATTTAATTTTTATTTTCTGTTATGCTTCAAACCATTCTTTCTATTCTAGCCAAGATGACTTCCTGGTCTATAACACTGAATGTTGTCCTTCCCCATATTCATCCAAACTGTTCTTATTTACATATTGAATACCATCTCTTTAACTCTCTGAATAGTATCACTCTCTTAATTGTTAAATTTTACCTTAGCTTTAACATTTTTATTAAAGTAACAAACATAACAGTATAAAAGTTTTTTTGTTTATTTTGTTTTTTTAATTTATTTATTTATGCATTCTATGCTGGGGTGAAGGCCAGAGATGTGAGGTGATGAGAGGGTTCACCAGAGACAGAGTGGGGAGCAGATCAGGCAGATCAACTGAAATACACTGCTGAGGGAAACAGCAGGTGAGAGAAGAGAGGTCTGCTGCACCATGTGGAATCTCCCTGGCCAGGTATCAAATTCATGCTGCAGTGGCTCTGGATAGCTCCACAGTGCTGCGCTTAACCTGTTGTGCTCACCAGGAAGGCCCAACAGTGTAGGTTTTTAGTCCTGAAAATTACTTCTAGAAATTCCAAATCAAATACTTAAGACTTTATCGTGTTTAGATAATAATTCCCTGATATGAGACACGAATGCTTAATGCGCAATGCAGCTGCCTTCTCTTTCGCTCTTCCCAGAGCAGCTTGATGTGAACATTACTTCTTGTATTTTTCTATTTTGCTCTTTCTGGTTCCTTTAAAGGTTGGGGAAGGGGCAAGAGGGAAAAAAGGAGCACAGAAAAGGGGGAAGAAGAGGTGGGATGGGAAGGGGGAGGGGAAGTGTGTATGTTCATTTAAACCTCTGTACATCTGTGAACATACCAAAGACACCTTTATTCTAGAATTTTAATATTCTAGTCACAGCAAACCCTTCTATATTCTAGAACTTTTTAAACTATTACCTATATTAAAATTTCCATATTTTAAAAAATAAACTTTTGAGGACGTTTTTTTCCCCTCTTAGGTTAGGTTTCAGGTTAATGTACAAAGGAAAATCTCCCTTTAAGAATAGTATTTCAGAATAAGAATCTTTCATGGCATTTTAAAAAGTCATTATGATTAGACCTTCTCTGTGGCAGGATTTTTGTAAAATGTCACTTTATTTGACTGGTCCTACCTAGCAGTATAAACAGACCTCATAGTAATTGTTCTAAATGTCAGAAGTATGAAATTTTCTGTCTCTCCCCCCTTATCTCCTTACCCTGACAATTTTCTTAGGGAAATATAAGCGCATGCTTACTATATTTGTCTTATGTTTATCATCTGCCTGCATATATAAGCCCCTAAAGTTCCATGATTATCTCTAAATTTGAAGAAAAGTGCATAGAAAATCAGATACTAAATGAATTCTACTGATATTAAATAATACTATGAACTCCCCAACTAATTTATTTAGAGATAGCAGTATCGTATACAACTTAAAACTGCTTTACTATTTCAGAATTTCCATATTATTTTCATTAGTGGCCTATTGCTGAGATGAGATGTATAAGAATATGAAGAAAGAATTGTGTTCTTAGAAATGATTCTAGAAACTTCGTAACATAGATTCCCTTCTTAAATCATTTAGCTTTGTTTCTTTAGCTTAAGAATTCTCAAAACAGTTGAAGTTCATCGAAAGTAAAAGGTCAACCACTTTGTATTGTTTAAATTGCTTGTGTCTAAAATTCAGCTGTCCTTAAAAAGAGGGAGAAGATCACTGGAAAGAACCCAAGAAGCAACCTTTAAGTAAAGGAAAAATAAAACATCCTTTTCTTTGATTAGCATTTTCATCTATCTGTAAGTTCTATAGATGTTTATTTGCTCACATCGGCTTCTGAAAGTAAAAAGAATGCTAATAAATCTCAGGGAAAAAACACCATTATAAGCTAATTTGTTAGAAAAGATGGTGCTGACTTTGACAGAGTGTATTCTTGGAAATCATGAGTGAGACTGTTGAAAGGTCAAGTGCGCATTATTATTCCAACATTCACCTTTTGAGACATGCTTAGGATACTCTACACCCAAGTGAGAGTTAGTCTCATTTATTTGGTAGCCACCATGTGTTATAAATGAACCGGTATCCAGATTGCTATTGTTTTAGGAAGTACAAACATGCTGAACAATTACGCGAAGGTACAAAAATGACATGTTTACTTTTTTTCAGCTGAATATTATTACTACAATGTAAATAACTACCAGCACACCAATTGACAAATTTAGGTTTCTGCAACTCTGAATTGAATGAAATAAAAATAAAGCTAAATTACAAATATTAACCATAATGTAAACTATGACTGTAAAATATAAAAAAAACCTTTTGTGATGTAACTATATTACAGTGTCTTCTAAAATCACTATTTGATTGGGATTCAACTGTAATATGTATGACATACTCCCAACTTTTAAAAAAATGAAGTAAAAATTATGTGCATGTGATAAAGCTGAGCAGACTGCTATATTGTCCTAAATAATCCCCAGGTTGGGGATCGAAAAACTTCTATCTCAAGTACTTAAGTGTGGGAAAAGAACATGACCTGCAGGGTTAATTCTTCTGGCCTCTCTTAAATGGGTCTGGAAAATAGAGGAATTGCACAAATGCAAATTATGCATGGTTAACTGCTCCTACCTGCACAGCAAAACTGTATCTAAAAATGTTAAGCAAGAACAGCACAAAAACTAGCCAAGGGAGTAAGAACATGACACCAAGGTCATGAGGGCCTGGGTCCTTTTCATTTTCTACTTTAAAGAATGAAACAATTTTCAGTTTCAAATATTCACCTACCAGAAAGACCAACAGTTTCATGCTTATTAATTCTCCTGTTTTCACTAAATGAGAACGCCACAAAAGGAAGGAATGCTATTGAGTAAAGGGATGAATCATAAGACCCACTCTACAGACCTATGAAACAATCATGGTAAATAAATGCTAGTGATCCGTATATTGCATTTCTAACTACTAACTAGCCTCATGGTTCCTCAAAATCTGCACGTGTGTCTGTGCACTCTTGGCTTTATTCAGACTCAAGGCACAATATAATGTACATACTGATTCTAATGGAAAAAATTACAAGTTTGTCCATGAGTTGTAAATAGTGAAACTGTTCTCAAGCCCTATCATGAGCAGAGTGGAGAGAGACTGGCTTACCTCTGGTGTGCCAAGAGCATGTTCCCCAGCTAAAAGCAGCATGCTCAGGCCTCCCATTTGAGTAGGATCTAAATGAGTCAAAAACAAACAAATCATCAGTTTACAAATATTATGCATGATCCAGAGTGTAAAAAGACTATTCACAAAGATTATCAATCAAAAACTCAACAGAACTAGCTAAAAATTTTTAGAGAAAACTTTCAAAATTCCTTAAAAATGTATATGTAGCAATGACCTGGCTGACATTTACATATTTAGTACTCACACCACTACTGTCCCCACCCCATAACATCATAGTACTTTTGTCAATATTATAGACATTTATAAAAAGAATTATTTACTGATGTGACACTTCTTTCCTTAATGCATGGGTGAAGTTCGGATGATTTTTTTTTTTTTTTAAAGGAAAGCGTGCTTATATTTGTCTTCTAAGAAATGTGAGATTGTTACTCTCAAATTATTATTTCTGCCATGGGAAATCTAGGCCGGTAAAAAGAACCAGGCTATCAGAGGACCTGGAGAACACAGAGAAACTTTTTAAGTAGATCTCTAAAATCTAGTGCCTTTGTTCAAATAATGGTTTTGTCAAAACTTTTAAAAATAAATATAAATTAAACAGCGATGTATTTCTGATGTTTTAAATTTTAGGGGTATAATCAAGACCTTGCTTGATATAACTAAGACTTAAATAATCCTTTTTATATTAGTGAAGGCATTTGTTTTCATTCTTCCTATAATCAACAGAAACAGTAAGATGAAATAAAGCATGAACAGGGTAGATTTATGACACAGTTTGTATCTAAGCAAAGACAGTATTACAGACAATAAGAAACCTATATCCTTTAAGGTTGCCACAAATGAAGTGGATTTCAGAACTGCAATGAAAACTGCCTCCCTCGGTGCTCATCCCTATAGCTTCTCTAGGTCCTCGATAACCGCGTTTTCAATTTTAACAATCTCTCCACAATTAAAAATGATTAGGTACAATGTTACCTGATGACACGTAGATCTTTTTCTTCTTTATATTTTGGTTTCTATTTTGGTATCTTTGTTTATCTTTGTTTGGTATCTTTGGTATCTTTGTTTGGTATCTTTGTGTTCTTTTTTTGTTGTTTTTGTTTTTGTTTTCCATTTTTTTTATTGTTATTCATGTCTTTTACATTTTGTATTCCCCTTGGGCAGCCCACCACCAATTCACCCGTGATCCATCTCCATGGTCCCCTGTATTCTCCTCTCTTCCATTTTAACACATATTTTTCTGTACAATCTGTCTCAAGAAATCATGTAGCAAGTCTCACCACACTTTATATAGTCAAGTTAAAAGCAATTTTTTTTTTAAAGAATCTGGTGTAGTACTTTAAAAAAGAGGTTATTAGAAAAGAAAAGATGACCACCCTATCATGTGGTGACAAGAAATATTTCAAAGTTAGAAGGTAGCCATAGAGGGAGGTAAACTTCTTGAGTAACTAGGAATACTGGCTGGTTTGATGAGACCAAGTTCTTTGTTGTTTTATGATTCCATCCTTATTTAAGTATTAACTTTAAAAAAAAATTTGTGATTAAAAGAGACACTTCTATTTAAAAATAAAATTCAGTAGAGGTAAATGAATTTAACAGGAAATTAAAGTCTAATTTGGTTTTTGGAACAACTAAATACTTTTGTAGCTGTCATTCTAGTGATCAGGAGACCTGGGTGAATGATTTGTAATATGCTGGTTCAAATTGTATAGTAAAACGGAAACACACTTTAACGTAGTAATTTACATATACCCAAATGACTCTGCAATAAGTTTCTGTATATATACTAAAACACAAAGAAATCACCAACCTCCATCCATTATATTTATACTTATATACGCTTTTTAAAAGTATCAAAAATATATTTATCTAAATAGAATGCTTTCCCATCGCTGAGAGAGTCTGTATTAAATTAAATTCTACACAGCACTGTCTTCTTGAAAATAATTCTTGACTATTTTGGGGTAGTCAAAACAGCAAAAGGTTTATGACAAGGACTACTGCACAAACAAAACAGAGTAATCTATGCTGAGGAAAAGCTTAAAATGGCCTCTGTAACCACTGTAATAGCCTCTATATTCAAGTAACTAAGCACCATGTTATAAATAAAAGCCAATTAATTTATTTTCCTTGTGTTTAAAGGGACACAAAAGAAGTATCAAACCAATGTTCTCCACTATACATTAGCTTAACAAGGGCTAATCGTGGATCACCAACATTCAACACAGGCCCTTATACATGTGATAAATTTGAGGAAAGTGTTGTCCTTCTGTCCTACTTTTACTTGGAAGAACACTTTTTAAAAGCTAACCTGTAAATATCTTGACTGAAGTCGAGTGCTTTCAATTTATAGGTAATAGGTAGGCTAATAAACTATCAGAAACGGTGCCACAGAGAGACATCTTTCATAACTTTCTGTAGTTCACCTATAGTTATTGTTTGGCTGTGGATAGCAGTTGTGATGCCAAAAAACCTACACAGACTGATATACGCTTAGAATTAGGAGAAAAAGTAAAGGACGGCAAATGAAGATCAAAGAAATTGAGTGAGAAGAAAATCACCCACATATTCTCTTCTAGTTCTCACAATAAAATATTTTAGAAAATACTCTGATATAATCTGGGAAGTCCAGAGAACTCATCAAAACTAGTAGCAATTGGGTTAAAGCTAACAGGGACAGATCTTTGTATCTTGATTATTCTGGGATATGTAGAAGCTTCACTGTGGGGGAGGGGGTTACCTAGAATTATACTACAGACACCTACAAGCCATCACCTGAAGACTTGGTTTGCCCAGAATGTTGTCATTATACTACACAATATTTCTTAGCATCTATTATGATGATACTATTGGCTACTACATAAAAATGAAGTGTCATCACAATATTGCTCAACCTCCTTTCCCAAGCTTTTATGTTACAAATGGTTCAGTGCTCCAATTTTGAAGAAAACTTGTTTGAAATAATGAAACAGGAACCCTATAGCTTAACACCACTGCTTCCATCCTAAATTCACCCTGGCAAATTCCTCTGTTGATTACCACACTGCAATAGCCAGAGACGATAGAGCCCTTGCGGGGTGAATATAAATACGTTATTTCACGGTAATAAAGGCTTTAGCATTCCTTTACCACCCAAAGAGTATTTAAAGTCCCATAACAAATGGGACCATCTGGAATTTTAAATTGGTCTGGCACTTTCAGGAATGAAGGTGGGAGGGGGCAGGATGGGAATTCTTCCTAAGACACAGCTGTCACATCCATCACAGATTGTGATGGGGTTGTTCATATTCTTGCCCTCCATGTTTCAGATGGTCTACGTAATTGTGACTTTCAAGCATCCTTGATAACTAAAGTGCTTACTGGGATAGCTTGTGTATGTGTATGTAAATGATTTTGTTACATTACAAAATTCCCTAAGTTCCTGATAATCTTCACTTTGCTCTCTTTTTTAAGTATTGTCAATGTCAGGAACTCACATACGTATATATTAATCTACTACTGAGTCTCTACACCTTTTATTTTTTTATACACATTCTATATATGTCATACTCCGAAGCTTTAATATATGCTATGTATCTGCCATTGCTTCATATTATTCATCAATTTTATTCCACTCTCATTCTGTACTACTAAAAATACTGCTTAAATATATTGCCCCTACCCCTTAAAGAAGAGGTAGAAATGTAATAGTATTTAAACTCACCAGCCATTCCAAAGTTAAGCTGAGGCATTTCTTCAGTTTTTGCTTTCTTGGGGCTTGGCAAGTCTCTTGAAGAGTCCGATGGGAAGGTCCACAGTTTCTTTCGTGGATTGACAGCGGTTGTTGGGGATTTCACAGGCTTGTTTGTGGTAGGACACCATTTGTAGCCAGGATTTGCTTTCATAAATGCATCTTTATACTATAAATAAAGACCAGGTAACATATTATAATTAACATATAGCCTGAAAAGTTCCCAAGAGTCTTCACCTCATCTCTCCATTGAAATAATGAGTGGAAAAAATACTTTTAAGAACTTCTGAGATTTTCCTCACAAAAGAATGGCAATCTCAACACAGAGATTTAGAGACAGAAGGTGGATTTATCTACTTAAAGTTCATTTGTCGGATGCAGGGCAGAAGCAGATTTTCTGTCTTTTGACTCTTAACTTTTAGTTATCCAAAAAGCTTTTGACGTTGGTGGAGAGAAGGTCTTATTTGCAATGGAAAGAGCGAAGGGCTTTGAAGATGAAAAAACCAGAGTTCAAACCCTAGCACATTGAGGGCTATGGTGACAAAGGTTGGGTCTCGGTCTTAGTTCCCATAAACGCATAATACCACCAATGCCTTTTTACAAGATTACTGCAAACAATGGTGCATCTCATGGCACCTATTTCAAAGTACCTCTTATCAAGTACACACTACAAAGTGTGAGTCAGGGCCACTAATCAGATTCTGCTCACTGTTTAATACGTTAAGCACTATAGCAAATTAAGTCTGTTTTTGTGAACTAGTAAAATAAGCGCAGGTAAATTTAACAGGCCAAAGTAATTAGCTATGGGATAAATAAACCAAGATTGAGCATGGGAGACGGGAAAACTGACATATAACTCTTCAGTTACTTGAAGACACAGGCAAGTAGAGGAGAGGAAATTGGGATGCAGAGTCTGATGAACTGGGTTCAAAATCCACTTCTGCTATTAGTCAGCTGGGGACATTAAGCATGTTGTTTAGCCTTTGTCAATCTCAATTCCTCTGTCTATAAAGTGAAACTGCACCTGCCACCATCCCAGGGTTCTCCAGTGAGCACCATGATCACAACGTGAGAGGGCAGAGAACTGTGATATGGGATGCTGCAGTTAATTCATCACAGACTTTACATCTGTCTTGGATGTTTCTGCCTTTACTGGCAGTATGTGCCTTCTGTGGCTTTCTTCAGGAACCCTTTCTCCCACTCTGCCCCTTCCATTCTCTTTCACAACAATAAAATTAAAATACATTTATTGCTAGTCATTTAATATGAAATTCACTTAATATTGCAAAACGTTAGATTATCTGATAAAATGTACTTTTCTATGTATTCTCCGTGTTATTACTGCTACTTTATTAAATTACTATAATTCTTTCTATCTCATAACCTTGTTCTTGAAAATGATTATGTGTAAAATTAACTAATCTAGTATAATTGCCAAATATCTTCTGATTTAACCCAATAGGGAAAAAAGCTTCCTTTATCCTTGGTGTAAGGGCAGTATAAGTAGTCCAAATTTGACTTTTTCCACCACTTCATTTTAAAATTATATATGGAAACTGTACTGTAGAAAACATAATGTAACATTAATAGTCAATGGTTAGAAATAGCTCACAGTTATCTTATTTTCTGAATGATCCCTTTTTTTTGCTAAAAGCTGTATATTCGCATATTGATACATGACATAAAAAAGGTAAGTATAAAAAATCGTAAGACAGAGTCCTACTTTCCTTACTGAAGTAATTAAAATGGGATAGAAGGCTAACGTCAAGGTAGCATGTACCATCACATAGCAGAATATGAGGTATCAGATGTGACAAGCAACACCCCACCCCAGGGCATTCACCAGCGGGCGATTTTACATATTAAGCTGAAGCAGACAAATAGCCCTGCCTGCTGTCTGGAGGTGGGAAGTGACAAATGGTAGGGTGCAGTGGAAGTAACAGACACGTGTAGTGACTGTGTCCCTGTAAAAGGCACACCAGCAGGTCACATGGCGTTATTTAGACAAAGACATTACTCTGTAAGATTCTTAAGTTGATTAACATATTGTCAGGGGAAAATTATTTTTTTGTAGGCTGTATTTTTTTTAAAGAAGTCCCAGTTGTGAAAGATGCTAAACAGATGTCACTAGCATTCAGATTTCTTCTGTTTCTTAGTTGCCCTCTCTCTCCCTCTAACATCGATCTGCTAGATAAATCCTTTCCCCCATAATCACTTCTCTCTCTCTTGCATATATTCCACCCACCCACCGCAATCTCAATACTTTCTGAGCATCCAACTAGATAATAAGATCCCTGGAAATGAGAAGAATATGAGTTAAGTCTCTGTTTTCAAATTGTTGACTAATCCATACTTAGCCACACAAACATACTCTTTCTTTTTACATATGGTGAATAAGTCTCCCCCTGGTTCAGGCATGAAAAATGGTTTTTGCAAAGGGTATGTTAAAGGGAAAGCAACCTAATGTGGTGAAAAATCGAGGGCAAGCGACTTTTATGGAAAAAAAAGGTAACTGAGAATTCACTGTGAGAGTTAACTCTATCACAACATTAATGTTCCATATTCTTAAACTCATGTATATGTTCAATACCAAAGCAACATCCACTAGTTCAATCAAGTCTATACTGCGCAAGAGGATTAAGAATGGAGGAATAGAGAAAAGAGTAACTCAAGTCATTGCACTTAAGTAATTTAGAGCTTGGCTGACGATGCCATAAATTCATGTAAAGACACAGGCCAACAGAAACTGTCTATGAATACCCCTTGAGGGTGTGGGTGGAGGCACCGAGAGCCTCGGGGTGTGAGGATGTCTATCTGTCCTTGGAACTTGGCACCTCATCAATCACTTACTCTGATTCAGCTCATCAGAGACAACAGAAAGGCTTAATCATTTGTTGTGATGAGGTTATTAGGAAAGGGATTACAGAGAAGGCTGAGGAAGGGAAAAATGAGGGAAAATTGGATACAGTCTGAAGCAAATCGCTGAGTGAAGATATCCGCATGCTGGTCAACCATGTGGGCAAAAATCCATCATCACAGGATTGGAAGGGGCAAAGAGAAAGGCCCCTCTCATACAGATTTCCAGGGTGGGGCTGTTCATCCTGGAGGTGGAAGGGGAAGCTCATTATCCTCCAAGAACATCAATCACAAACTACTGGTCCTATTTCACAGATATACTAACCTCTTGCTAAAATTGATTTTCAAAATCTCCCATTAAAGTAAAAAATTCACCTACGGTTTCCTTTTATTCTATACACCTTTCTAAGCAATTAGATAACCTAAGTGAATCTACTTTACAGACACAGCTCCTGACTTCTGCAAGGTATTCACTAATGCTGGCTCCCTCTTGGACCCCAGTCACCACCACATTTCATTCACCACAGTAAGTCACCGTTATTTAGTAACAGTATTAATCACACCCCGTTTGTCCTAGTATTTTGCCTTGTATACGACAACGGCATTATTATGTACCAAAAGACAACATTATGTTAATCTTTAAAAACTGGGTCTCAACATTAAATACTTTCCCAGATCATTTACAAGAATGGGAATTTGATCTAAAGTACCTTCATGCTAATGACAGATACCAATTGTTCTTAGTCTGGAACTGGAGGGGAAAGAAGGTGCTATCGAAATGTCCAGTCGTGTATCTGGCTCTTGTTAAAGCCTAAGTGAGAGTGAATGGCAACCCTGTGAGATCTGTCCTAAGAGACACCTTCGGCATATCTACACAAAGACTGCTGATTCTAGGGCAAATATGTGGAATAGTGTCATAAAATAAAATCTACCAGAATTGTGGAAGAGAGATTACACAGGAAATCATCAGATTTTTTAAGATATAAAAAACATTTTTTTTATTTTATAACTCTGCAGGGGGTGAAGTGAACCCTAGCATAATGAATTCTGAAACAGCTGTACCTCTGAATTCTGGGATAGCAGCAACACTTCATAAGCAGGCAGAAACGACTTATGTAAGGGTGGAAGAGGAGAGGAAGACATAAGTCACACTAATCTGTGCTTCTTAGCTCTAGGATTTTTCCCTCTTAAAAATTTAAAAGTTATCACTTAGATAATAACCGAAAGCACTATCTGATCTGAACTATTGTTGCTAGGTAGCTTTAATAGTAAGAAAATCAGACTTTCATATGACAAACCTTTAAGCTTATGGTTTGTCGAAACAATTTTTTTTGTAATACATTAACCCGGAAAATGTTTGATTATGCTACTGCAGTAAAAATTACACACCTCAAAAAGTGATTTGACCAAATAATTAGTTGTTCTAATGTGAACAAGTCATCAAAGAGTAAGTGACTAAAAGGGAGTTAGCTACAGAAATGGTTACCTAAGTGGACTGTAAGGATCACTGTGGCAACAGTGTATTTTCATATATAAAAATTCTTTAAAAGGATAATTTTACTTCCTAATTTGGGTAACTAGGACAAAAGTCAGTTTGATCAGTTATATTAATAAAAACACTAAAATTTCAGAATTTCTTTTAAGAGAGTTTTTACTTTTTAAAAAGTACATAAGATCTGGGTAAGTAAATATTTCTGAAACTGTATTAATAAATTCATGTTAACTACTTTGAATTTTAAAATGTTTAAGTTTTCTTTAAAAAACGTTTTAGCAATTTTCTTAAACACTTTAAACTTTCTCCTTACAAAATAATTTACAGCACGAATGTGCAATGTTGTGAACAATGCAACAGTTTTTTTTTATCACATCCCTTTTGAATGACCACAAATTTCAAAGTAATCAAGATTTACTATAGTTAAATCTTATAAGCTATTTGAATAGCTCTCTTCCACAATTCTGGTAGATTTTATTTTATGACACTATTCCACATATTTGCCCTAGAATCAGCAGTCTTTGTGTAGATATTCCCAAGATGTCTCTTAGAACGGATCTCACAGGGTTGCCATTCACTCTCACTTAGGCTTTAACAAGAGCCAGATATACGACTGGACATTTAGATAGCACCTTCTCTCCCCCCCAGTTCCAGATTAAGAACAACTGGTATCTCGATTAATATGTCTCTCGATTAATCTAAAAATTAACATCTGAAACCAATACCAAACAAGTTTTATGAGCCCCAGTTTAAATTATCAATTTATCACTCACTAACTCACTATGGGGTCTATTTATCACTAGCTATTGGGTCTTTATAAAACCTTATAATTTGATTTGAATGTGTAAATCTGCACATACCTGAACCTACAAACTTTTCCACTAGGTCTCTCTTGATTTTTGCCTGCCTTTACTCTCTCCTACACATATCCTAGGTTATAAGTTAAACGAAACTTCTTACTTTCCCACATCTGCTCTTATCCTTGCCTTTCTATCTGAATCTTATAATTGAATCCAAGGCCAGGTTGTATCAACTTCATAAAATCTTTTCTGGAAAAACCCCATCTAATTTCCACCCCAGCACAAGCACTCTTCGAATTAGACCCATGGATTTTATTGTTACCATTTCTTCCATACATAATCTACTGGTCACTGAGGCATCTACAGTGAGCAGCATATAATAAAAGGGAGTTTGTGTCAAACAGGCAAGAATATCCCAGCTCCTCAAACGTATGGCTAGTCAAGATTCCTGCTCTGAAAAGGGGACAATTATAACTGAGTTTACATGTTAGTGCTTATGAAAAACATCATGTTCTCAATGAACCAGTCTGTCAATGAATGTATACATTCTGCCTTATGCCCCTGATTCTACAGAAAAAGGGAGGGACTGTGGAGTTTTGTAAAGGATATTCGATATCGCCTTTCCAGGCCCTCCACCCCTCCTTGTATTGACTGACTTTGTTATATCTGAAGGTCAAGATATGATCCTCTAAACTGACTGTCAATTAATTAATTATGATCATTTAAATGCAAAGTGGAAGGTTCTAAACGTAGACTGATATTCCTGTACTTTAAGGGTAGACAGAAAAAGATGCTAAAAGGAAAAGTGAAACACTTCTGCACCTAACAGGCAGTGACACCATCAGAAACCATAACCTGTGAACATCTACATTGCCCCATTGTGCAACATCGCTGAGCCGGAGGAAGCAGTCAGATTATACCCTTCGGATAGTATTTTTTAAATTACTTATAACCAATTACTGCTTTAATGAGATTCATCAGAGAACATTACACCTTCATTCAACCTTTTCTTTTTTCAACAGTGCAAATTAGTGCTGTGCAATAAATCAAGTAACTGAAAACAAATCCAAAATGGGTGCTTCCAATCAACAGATGTACCACAGAAGGTAATTGGGAGTAAGGACAAGTCAGGGGAAATGTTTTACAGAAAAAAATAGTTATATTAATTACTTTCCAAAGTTATATTAATTACTACTCACTTCTGTTTTTTATTTTTAGAAAAAAGGAGGAAGGAAAAAATATGGTATTTCTCACTCAACTGCTAATGGTAGATAGATTCTGGCAAATATGTAAGCATTCACATGCACACCAGGCTGACAGAATATATCTTGTGCCTAGTAGAGTTTTAACATTGGGGGTTTGAAATTTAAAGGTGACCCATACAAAGCAGAATTTGCAAAGATCGCCCAGGGCAATTGGGGAGGGAGGTTTTGTAGGGGGTGGCACCTTGAGGAACTAAGAAAGACTGACTATATCACTAGCAACCACCACAGGAGCTAGTACATTGACATGACTTTAAAAGTATTTGTTGATTATCCTGATACTCCAATTAAGGTTGCAATATTAACACAAAAAAGCACCAACACAACTAACTGCACTTTCATGTAATTTCAAAATCAATAGTAAAAGTTGAAACAATAAGTATCTTACTAAATTTTTATTTAGAAACCATTTTGATTAGAAACTATTGTATGATGACTTTCAATGTAACTGAACCTCCCACATTTTTCACTGGAAAAGATGTTTCATAAGAGCAACTATAAACAAGGCAAAGTGCAAGGTGGAAGATCCAGTTGTGGAATCCACTTGCAGTAGATTGCAGGGGGCTACCTTAACAGATTTCATTATAGCACCACAATGGCAAATATTGTAAACCTAATTAAGTAATGAGTGAGGGATTTACTGCATGAAAATAGTACTTTCTCCTCTTAAAAGTGGTCACCTATTGGGTTTGAAAATTAGCATTATTTAAGAAAGGCAAACAATAGTCTAGGGGTAGGCTGCATATTATTCAAAAACAGCAACAGAAAAACAAGTTCAAGTGTTTAATTATAGGGAGCTAATGCAGTTCCCTATGAGGTTGCAGATAACTGTTTATCTTACCATGTAAGCATGAGCATGAAAAGATCTAAGAACATTTCATGGGGAAATTTTACTGTTAATTACTGCTATGCTATTGAAAATATATATATATATAAACACTTAAAATCATGTAGGTTACTGGGACTGATTTTGATTTTCTGGATCCTGTCTTTAAGGCAACTGAAGTTTTCTTTTTTAATGACATAATTAACATACAGCATTATATTAGTTTCAGGTGCATTGCTGAAATCTTATGTGATCATTAATTACACAGCAACTATGCTAATCATTTACTCCAGATTTAAATTTCCCCAAACATTATGTAAGAAAATTTCATGTTCCACAATAGCTTGTTAACAACTCAATAAAACCACAGAAATTTAAAGATTTATTTTTCCACATACTGTGATGTCTAATAAAATGTGTCACTTGAAACTACATTTTGCACCCTGCTGGTTCATCTTTTCACAGAACTTAAAATGTTTGGATGGCAGGGGTTTTCATAAATCAAGACTGTAAGTTGCAACACTGAAGTAATGTTAGAATTATTCCTTTCAAGTTTAACCACAATGATACTGTTCTGCTTTCCCCTTGCTGACTGAATCTATTAAACAATACCTTTCAGATGGGCAACGAACTCATAATAATTTCAGGTAAATGCTGAGAGAGACTGGTAAACAACTTTTGAAAAAAATTCAGTCACTGCTATTGTTCTGAAATTGATTAATGGCCCACCTTCCTGACTAGCCTCCCTGCCTGGAAATGATTCTCACCAACTACTGCCCACCCAGTGTTTACAGGCATGCGCACAAGTCAGCAAATCCTGCTCCACCATCACTCATTCATTTAATAGTTTTAAATATTCATGCCGCACTACCTACAGAACAGAAACAAGTTAAAGCACATCTCTTTGTAACAGGGTTGTCCCCAGGAGAAGGGGAGGTTCCAGGTTCCCTGCCCCACCCAAGGGAGGGTGGAGCTGAGCAGGAGAGGTAAGAAGCTGGAGAGAGGTGACTGGAGAAGGAAGGAAGCAGGATGGAGAGCCAGAAGAGGCACAAGGAGCAGAGAGAGAGTAAAGAAGCTGCACTGGCCTGGACTGGTTGAAACAGATGTGGGTGAGAGACCCGTGGGGAGGTTAACAATGGCAACGTTGATCTTGATTTTGATTTTGCTTTTTCCTCCCAGACTTGTCTGGCTGTTTCTGACCCTTTTCTATGCCCCCCCCCCCCCCCACCAGAAGGTGCTTTAGACTTGTGGCAGGCTTTTGGGCCCTGTTTTGGGCCAATCCCATTTGGGTGGACTTTTTTAACCATGAGGTGATAGGTAACATTGGGTGCTTGATTTAAAAACTATATCATCTGTCTTTTCTGTGTTACACACTAATTGTATTAAAGTTTCTTTCCACTAAAGGTCTTATATGTTTTGTCTTGATGTGTTGGATAGTAGAATCTATTTAAAGCAGGCAGGTTTGGGGGTTCTGGGGTACCCCTCTCCCTGCCCTGTAACATCTTGATAATTATGTGTATTACAAAATTTAAAAATGTTAGAGCTAGACGGGATATACAAATCTTTGTTCAACTTCCTCACTCCAACAAAAAAAGAGAAGAAAAAAGCAGAGACCCAGAGTTTGACTTAACATCATAAGTCAAAGACATCACAGACAGATCAAGACTCTTTCCCATGACACAACTAGAGTAACCTAAGATTGTGATCTCTGTCTGACACCAGAAGTTGAGTTCCTAGAAAAACTTTAAAAAATAAACACTATTCATAATTCATAATAAATAAAACACCTTTCATAGAAATTTGCCCTCAATATCACTGGGGTGTGTATATAGTTAGAAGAAAACTTCTTGGCAATAAATTGTTTTTGACACCTCCATCAGTATTTGCAAGGTGGTCTTGAAACTCAGCTCTTATGTTTCACTTAACACTCAATTCAGAATTCACTTTCGGCTTATAGACCTTCAGCTGATACTCCATACTGGCTGAGTTGGGGTTATAAGACTGGTTGCTCACAGCCACCCGAAAACTTTCTCATTAAAACCTACCTCCTTGGCCATGTCTGTGTATTTCTGCTTTTCTTTAGGATCCAGAACAGCCCACCAATCAGCTAGTATCTTGGTAGCACCTCGGTTATCAAGCCTGGGGTGTTCCTGACGTACAAGGGAGCGATGGCGTTTGCAAAATAAGAGAAATGCATTCATTGGTCTCCTGGCTCGCTGTTCTGGAGATTCATCATCTTCAGTCTCACCAACATCTTGCTCTAGGCCATCAGCCCCAAGAAGTTGAACCTATTACCAACCAAAACAAAAGCCAGGTATTTAACACCTCTTTGGACAATATTGCTTTGAAAGTCTTGTTTTTCAGATTGTACTTCTTCTTAGCGCCATTTAACAACTTACAAATTGAAAAAATTATGTTTAAAAAGTCATCACGTTAGTGGTTAGTAACTAACGTCATGATGTAGTCTATCAGTTTCTATAGCAACTTGTGCATGGCTCTATTACAACATATATTACATTGTGTTATAATTGCTTATTTATGTTTCTCAAACTAAATAATGAGTGCGCTCAGTACAAAAGCTCTCTTATTTACCTTTACAATCACAGTGCCTAGTGTTCAATGTCTGGCATAAAATTAGTACTTAACTATTGAATGAATAAATCCATTCTGTAGTATATGGATCTCAAAATAAATAATATTCATACCAAATACATGAATATTAGTTCTTGCTCATCTTTAAAATATACTTTTCTGTATCTAGTAATTAGAAAATGTTTAAAATGAAATCAAATTATAAAAATTTAATGGAGTATAGTCAATATGTTTAAGACATCACAAGTAAAACCTCCCACCATAAAAATCCAAATAGACATTTGAAGGAAGAACTGCGTAGTTCATTTTAAGCTCAGAAATATCCTGCTTTTGCTTGACCTTTATTTTTCCTAAAAAAAAATTTACATAATAAAATCAACTTCTTTGGGGGGGGGCAGAGATATATAGTACTATTAATTTTAACACACATATATAAATTTATGTAATCATATCACAATCAGATAAAAAAACTGTTCCACAATTCTCAAACACTATTTTTTAATCCCATCCTAACCCCATGGCAACCACTGATTTCTTCTTCATCCTATAATTACATTTTTTCTTTTTTTAATTGAAGTATTAGTGTTTTACACCCTTGTTAGTGTTTTGACAATATAGGATTTTCTCCCTTGGGTGGAGTCACTGTAGCAGTAGCACTCCTACCACCAAAGCACCCCCAGTCCTCCACTAACATCCTTTGTGCTCTCCTTCCTATTCTCTTTCCCCCGTTGGGTGTCTGAGATCTATGGTCAGCTTTAAAGGGTGGTTTTAAAGTTTGTCTTTGTCTGACCCTTTGTTTTCTCTGTATATCACATATGACACCATCCAACCAGTATTTATCTTTCTCCTCTGTCTTATTTAGCTGAGCATAATCCCTTCCCTCTCCATCCATGTTGCTGCAAATGACATGAGTTTATCTTTATTAATCACTGAGCAGTAATCCATCATGAACATATCCCACATCTTCTTGATCCACTTATCTGCTTGGGGGCACTTAGATTGTTTCCATACTTTGGCTATAGTAAACAGAGCGGTAGTAAACACTGGAGTGCAGGTTTCCTCTCAAATTAGTGTTTTTATATTCTTTGGATAGCTAGAAAAGAGTGGAATTGCTGGGTCATATGGCAGATCCATTTTTAGTCTGTTGAGAAACCACACTGATTTCCATAAGGCCCAGACTATATTTTCACAGTATAAGAAGGTTCCTCAATATCAAACTCACTTGTCCAGTGAAATACTATAGTGATAGGAACCAGCCCCCCCCCCCTTTTCCAAGCTTCATTCAATTTAGTCTTCAAGGTCTTCTGCAAACCTCTCATCCTGCCCCTTCCATTTGTGTACTTCTCATTACCACTGCCCTAGAACCACTCTTACCTTTGGCCAATTCTTCCTGTTTTTAATTCCTTATACTACTTCCTGCACATGACCGCAGTTAAAATTTCTAAAAGCACATCTTTGATCACAGAATCCTAGAATATCTAAGTATTGCTAAATATCTTCTAAGTTTATAGTAGGATTCAATGATATTTCTTAGAAAAGTACAATTATGAACAGAAGTTCAGAACGCTTACTAAAACCCTTTCTTTAACTTATTTCATAGTTAAAATCAAGAAAGATTGAGGTAGCTGTTAGTCTGCATTATATAGCAGGGCAGGAGTTCTTAAACTTGAATGTACAATGGAATCCCTGGAGGACTTGTTAAAACCCAGATAGTTGGGTTCCATTCCCAGAGTTTCTGATTCTGGAGATGTGAGTGGGCCTTGAGAATTTCGCATTTCTAACAAGTTCCTAAGTGATGCTGATGCTGCTAGTCTGAGAATCACACTCTGAAGATCACCACCATTACTATATGGCGACCATGTTCTTTATAAGATGTCTATTAGAATCTGTTACAGAAAGATATTCTAGAACAAATGACTGGCTTAATTCAATTTGGAACTTTTAGAGAAGATTTTTAAGTTTAAATGAGTACTGAAAATGCATTTAATTAATCATCAATTAACTCCAAATACAAATAGTACAGAACAATCTTGAAGTCATAGTTATCTGATTTGGGAATGCATTAGGGATTATTATCTGGGGTGAAGGCTACAGATGTATCTTCCTCATTATGTACACAATCAGTAGCAATGATTTGCATTTTCAAGGGATTTCTATTTTGCATTCTAAAACTGACTAAGAAGTTACAAAAAAATCAGGAATTTAAAAAAAGTTGAAAAAGTAATTATTTTCCCCTACAAAAAAGAGTAACTTTTGATTCAGTTGCTAAATTATAAAGCTCAAGTCAAGAGCTGGAAAAAGAGATAAACAAGACAAACTTCTGGCCCAAGGAGTTCACTGTCTTGGAAGGGGAGAAAGATTTATAAACAAATAAATTTGATAACAGTATTCCGACTGCAAAAAGGAACCAATGTGATAATGAAGCACTAGTGAATGAATAGAAGCACAGGGAAGTCTCCCTAGAAAGGTGATGTTGAAGATAAATTTTGAAGATGAATCAGAATATGTCAGGTAGTAAACGGAGAAGGCAGGGAACTGATGGGAATTAAGTTCGGATGGTTTATTTAAAGGTAGATATGTAATTCAGTAGTACTGATATATAAAAGATCATAAAAGGGATCTAAAACATGAGGTTAATAGAAGATATGGGCCAATTCCTGAAGAATGTGTTCTGTCATGTTTTAAAACATACATTTAATCCTGTGAGTGAGTGGTTTTAAACTGTATGGACCAATAAAAAAACGTTGGGATGATCAATATAGACTGTGGACTTTTATTTTTGTCAAGTATGAACAAGTTATTAACCACTATTAACTACTATTTAATACTACTAAAAAAAGTTATCACTACTATGTAATATTATAACCATTTCATTGAATTAACCAAAAAGTAAGTAAACAAACAAGCACATGAATAAATAAAGTGAAAAATCCTTTTCTCTGGACTTAATTTTTTCCATTTAGGGCCAAGTTATACTTTGTAATAAGTCAACACTAGTACCAGATTAGGACAGAGAAACCACATCTGGATGCAATGGAGAGTTCTGAACAGTTTTAACCAAGGAAAAAGTATTGTTAAATTTATATTTTAAGGTAATTCCTGTCAGCAGCATAGAGTATGAATTCTACTAGCAAAACCAGAAGCAACCAAAACTAGAGAAACCAATTTTTAAAAGTTACTCCAGTTGTTCAGATTAGAAGAAGAATGGGGCTGAATCGAAAAATGAGTAGCAATAATGAGAATGAAGAACAGAGAGAATATTTATGAGCAAGAACCAAGGCTCACCGGCATATAACTGGATTTACAAATTATAAAAGGGTTCTGGCTTGGGAATACTTTTGCTCAAATGAAAGAAATGAGATCTGAGGGGTAGCAGAAAGATTAGTATTGAGTAGGCCGAACTTGAGGTGGAGATGGGGTATGTTGTATGAAATAAACAAGTTGGGCTTTCAAAAGGGAGGCCTCATCTGGGATATCAAACCAAGTCGCTGGTGCAGAGAAGTAAGACTAAGGTGAGGATGGGATCACTGAATGGAGAGTGAAAGCAGGTTTCAATGACTTTATTCTTCCACACAATAGCAGTTTACCAGGCACATGATATGAACCAGGTGATGCAGATGGAGCAGTGAGCATGTAAGTCCCTCATGAAGTAGAAGCAGGAAAGAAGCATGAACCACCTTTCCATTTTAAAAGGATCCCTCTGTTGCTTCGCTGAGAACAGAGTGTAGAAGGGCAAGAACAGAGGAAGGGAGAGAGGTAAAATGCAATAATCTGCACTAGAAATGGTGATGGCTTGGATCAAGACAGTCAAGATGTGGCTAAGAAGGAGCTAAGAAGGGTTTTCAAACTGAGGACTTACTGTGGCAGACTTGAGAATTTGCTGATAGACAGATGAATGTGACATCTGAGCAAAAGAAAACAGAGAAGGTTCCAAGTTTGAGCAATCTCAATATTGGGAGTTGCCACTTACTGCAAAAGGATGAACGCTAAGCTGACTTTTAGTAATGTGTCTTTTGCCCCATATATGTTCACTGCAGTTTCTAGTATGAGGACATAAAGAAATTTTAAATTTCTGTAGTAACAGAGGAATTACCTTATCAATATCTTCCTCTTCCTCTTCCTCTTCCTCTTCTTCTGAAAAATCAAGAAGTTTCTTTGCTAGTAACGGATGCCACTGAAGACACTTTCTTTTTGGTCTTTTCCCAGCTCCTTCTCCTTCTGCTGAATGATCTTTATTTCTATTACTGCCTTTCATTACTAAGACCTGGGGTAAAAAAGAAAAGAAAATAGAGAAAAAACAAAGTAAATTTAGTTTCCTTAGTTTTAATTGCATTATAGTTTTAATGACTAACCTATCTACCAGCTCAAACATTTATTGGATTCAACGAGAATCCTAAGTACCTAATCAAACATTCATTTTAGTGGAGCTAAATTGGGCTAATAAAATATTTCTTTTGTAAAATCTACTTCCTTCCACTCTGTAACTTCAGAACTCAAAACCCAAATAAAATTTGAGGATGCTTACAAGTCACAGTCACCTGCACATATCTACTCAGGGTAGTGTTTCTCAAAGTCTTACATCCGAAGAACATGAGCAAGCCTCTCAGGGGAGCAGAGCTGCTCAGAGGTGGCCCTTCACATGTTCTCTGAGGATTCCTGATTTATTATTAATAATTTACATGAATTCTGCATTCTACACTATGATAAATCTGAGTTTGGAGTACTTTTAAGTAACATAAATACTCTGTAAATGTTTTGGATTTAAAATAAAATTGTCTCATAGGATGACAAACACTGTTGTAAAACTAGCTTTGTGCAGCCTCCAAGCACGGTAGGTCACTTAGCTGGAAGAGCACCTCTGCGCCACTGAAGGCACAACAAATCACAAATACCTCTTCATTACATTTGTACTGCAATCAGGTAACAATATTTTTCCTTAGGTTTTTTCCCCCTCTGAATGGGTGACTGGCTGACACAGCTAAGTAGCTGCCAAGCTACGAATGTGACAAAATCTTTTAGAAGCCTCAGATTCTAATTACTTTTCAACGCCCTTTAAAATTATTTTTCTCATGTAAATCAAAACCACAGTGAGATACCACCTCACTCCCATGAGAACAGTCCCCATAAAAACCCAAAACAACAAGTGTTGAATTTGGCAGAAAACGAACTCTCATACACTGTTGGTAGGAATGCAAATTGGTCCAGTCCCTACTGAGAGTAGTATATGGAGGTTCCTCAAAATATTTACAAATAAATTTACCATATGATCCAGCAATTCCCCTCCTAGCAATCTACCCAAGCAATGTAAAAACATTAATTCAAAGGAAATACGAATTAATTCATTGTGACACTATTTTCAACAGCCAAGTTACAGAAGCAACCTAAGTGCTCAGCGACAGACAGGAGTTTTAAGAAGAAATGGTATATTTGCACAATGGAGTACTACTCAGCTGGTTAAAAAAAAAAAAAGATGAACTTTTGCCATTTGTTATAACATGGGTAGAATTGGAGTGGATTATACTGAGTAAAAAAGTCAGATGGAGAAAGATAAATACTGGATGATTTCACTCATATGTGAAATATAGAGGAAAAAAAATGACTGAAACAAACCCTACAAATATGTCTGTAGAACTGAGGTTACTAAAAGGTAGAGAGGTTGGGGAGACAAGGAAAAAAAAGAGAAGATGGCACTCAATTGTCCATGTAAAAGGCTATAGGGCCTTTGATACTCAGAGTGATGTGGTGACCAACAACTGAGGTGGCACGAACCTACTCCCTTAAATCATACACAGTGCTGTAAACCAATGTTACCTCAATACAGTTTTTTAAACAATTTTCTCAATGATAAAAACAATTTATATTATAAAGATGAAAATACCATAAAATGAAGTTTATCATCTCTCTTACTTCCAAACCTACATTCCAGAAATAAATTAGTTTCTTAAGTGTTTTATCACAACTTTTTTTCTGATTTGCTATTTCTTATTATTTGAAGTAATCTTAGTATAGAAATCATTGCTTATATTCATAATATTCATACAAATATTCATCTAGTAGCTTGACTGCCATCAATCTCAATGGTTGGTGCTGAAATCACAAGGTAGTGATTTCTTTTTCATCAGTGTATGTTTGCATTGGTCCAAATGCTCACAGGTGACAGCAACTACACTTTTAATGCCAGGCTGGTGAAACTGGAGTCCGTGGATATAAAGCTTCAAGGTTCATCTAGTTCTCAAGCTTTAAAATGATGTGACAGAGGAAAATTTATCCTTAATTGTTTTTAGATTCAGGGTTGCGTTTAGGTCTTCTTCACTTCAAAATCTAAAAATAAAATATTCACCAATATTTCCTTCTAGAATTTGCATGACTTAATTATCAAAAAATTTAAATATCTGATAAATCTGACAGTCATTCTGATGAAAGGAGTGATGAAGGGCTCTAATCTCTTTTTTCCCCAAATAGCTAGCCAACTGTCCTTACACCATTTACTAAATAATTCAGTTTGTCCCCCATTCTTTTTTTTTTTTCAAAGATTTATTCATTTATACATACAAGCTGGGGTACAGGCCAGAAGCGTGGGGCGGCGAGAGAATTCACCAGAGACAGAGTGGGGAGCAGAACAGGCAGATCAGAAATACACTGCTGAGGGGAACAGCGGGCCAGGCAGGAGAGGTCTGCTGCACCATGTGGGATTCTCCCTGGCTGGGCGTCAAACTCGCATTGCGCACTGCCGACAGCTCCACAGCGCAGCGCTCAACCACTGCGCCACCAGGGAGGCCCAGTTTGTCCCCCATTCTTCTGAAATGTCACTTTTCTCATATAAAATGTTACCACACGTGCATGAGTCTATTTCTGGATTCTCTTCTCTAATAATCATCTCCTTGATTTGTCTGTCCTTTGACCAATTTTAATATCCCTAGGGATTATATCATTCTGTACTTTTTTATGTACAAAAATATCAGTAAACAGACATTTAAAAGTTTTAAATTGTATCAATCATGCTCTTCTATGTCACTATACCTTGATGATTCTCATAATAACTAGGTGAGACTCCATACATACATGTATGATACATTCTTACTTAGAATCTCAGCTTTTAATCATTCTACTATTAATGTACATTCAGATTATTTCTTGTACTGCAGCAAAAATATTCATCTTGACAGAAATCCTCCATTAATTTATTAAAAGCCATATTTAGTTAAAAATAAAGTGAGTAGAGGAAAAGAAAAACAAGTTACTGTGGTTTTCTTAGCAAGAAACTTCTGCTGAATATTTGAAGCAATTACATGATTCGTGTGGTTGCCTCAAGAGTATAAAAAGTTGTTGAAAACTGAATGGATTTAGTTATCTAGTGCGCCTTTAATAAATGAACAAAGATTTCTTGTGAACCAATAGACCATTTAACAATTTCCTTTCTATTTACAAATAAAACTTGGCAAAGGAAGGATACCTAATTTCCAAAATTACCAAAGCTTTACAGAGAGAAGAAATAGTTATTTTTGTGGCTTATTAATCATGTCAGGATGAGCTTCTTGAATGGTAATTAAACCCACACTGGGGGCCCAATAATTTATAAGATAACACATTTTTAAACAGTTAAAGAAATCAATGGGAAACTCTATGTCAGGGAGCTGTTATCATCTGGTGAGGTCTAAGTGAGTGCTAGTGCCTTAAGAAAAAAATGTCATTTAGCCACAAGGATTGTGATTGCTATTTAATTATGTGGAAGAGTTTATGTGCCTCTGTGTGTATGTGTATAAATTCAATATTC
This sequence comes from Scalopus aquaticus, assembly GCA_004024925.1. Lineage (NCBI taxonomy): Eukaryota > Metazoa > Chordata > Mammalia > Eulipotyphla > Talpidae > Scalopus > Scalopus aquaticus. The sequence goes on from PVIJ01000041.1 coordinate 109,585, forward strand.
CAGTAGAAAAAAGAATATCAGTAATCAAATAATGGATGGTGCATGTGGCTTTAAAATAATCACTTTCGTGATCACCACACCCCCCCCTCCCCAAACACTGCTCAAATTCTTTGTAGCTGACATGACACTTCAAACACTTTCTTTTCTGATACTCCAAAATTAACCTTTCTTCCCCAGAAATATACCAGGAAGACTTCGTATTGCTAATGACACATTTCTTTTGAATTGCATTAATTTGGTACATGCTATAACTTCATCACCAGGCCTTTTCCTTGATAATCCAAGATCTACTTATTTGTATGCTCAGTGGCTTGAACATCAAGATCAGTTAGTTGTGAGGGGTGTTACAAGCAACCATGGGAACACCCATGCTAAAGTACAGTGATACTTCCTATACTAAAATGTCTTCAAATTTAACCCTTATCTTTCTCCTTCCCCTGAATTCAGGTATTTTTTTCTTAGGGGGAGGGGGGCAGGGTCTGGAAACTATATATAACTCTGGTGTGCAGACAAGATGCATGGTGTGTGTGAGAACATCAGCCATTTGGGCTTCAAGAGAAGGCTGACAATCCCTGGCACAGTGCCCAGAAGAAGAGAGGAGCAAAATAAATATTTTTAGCATGAATGAAAGATGTATCAATAAGTGAACAGCAGACAGTATACCTTAAAAAAATAGGCAGGAAAAATGTAACTGATATAATGACTATGAAATATATCAAACTATAAACCAGATACTTTAATAATTCATAGTGATCTAATTACTTTTTAATTCCCTATGGATCTGTTTTCAAACTGCTGAAAGAAGACCAAAAGTGGGGGTAAATGTGGCTGCTGATTATCATCCAGAAGTAAGAAAATGAAAAGATGAAAGAAAAAGTGGAATAGACAGAGCAAAGAAGGCAGAAGCTTGAGATTTAATCTTATGGCTCACCTTATTTATTTCACCAATGAGGAAGAAAAATTGTTAATTTTTCTAACAGAGTACTACCCATGTAATTATTTTGCCACTAAACTCCACAAGTTGTAGAGTTTGCCTCCTTGACAAGAACTCTAGAATAACTGAAATCATATTAGTTAATGATCAGGTTACTTAAAGATCTGTACTTGAGTCAATGTCATCAAATTATGCTGCTAAGATTGTAAAATATGGAGACTGAAGGTTCCCATCCAAAACACTAAATATTCATCTTGTAAAAGCAAACCAACCTACTTGTGCCCTTTTCTGTGCCAGGATGAGTAACCCTAATTAGATATTCATTGTACTGAATGAAATGTAAATCAACTTGGAGATAAACTAGGAAAAGCTTCATTGAACTGTATCCTTCAACTGCAGGAATCCCACCTAAGAAGACATTTACTGAGCTCAAACTCAACAAGTAATTTAAAGAAATACCATAGAAGGAACAGTAGAAAGCAAATACCACGCTTAACACCAATAAGAAAATGGACACTGGAGCCTGACAGGAGCCTGCTTTAGAATCCTGCCTAAAGGAGAATCCTTCGCTAATTAGGTGGTATAAGGTTGTTAATCTTGCTTATCTTTCATCATATGTTAAAACTGAATAATTACAGCTTTTTTTTACTACCTGGCATAGTGCCTGCACCTAGAAGGTTCCCACTCATTGTTAGTAAATCCTCCCTTTACACACGAGCTTTTTAGAGGGAGCACAGGTTTAACAGACAGCATCTGCTCACTCAAACTCAAGGAAAGTCCAGATTCCCCACCCCCCATCAACAGTGGTCTATAGGTCCAGACACCCCCCCCCTCCATCAACAGTGGTCTATAGGTTTTCCAGGTGCTATAACCAATCTCCAGGCTCAGGAATTAAAAAAGAAAGATGAAAAGTTTCCTTTCCTTTATCTGAATGATATACAGCCAGAAACAGGGCCTTGGCACACTCATAAATTTTGCAACTAAGATCCTCTCAGACTTACAACTAAGGTAATCAGTACACTTCAGTCTTTAAAAATTGTATGAATTTAACTGTCACAGGGGTAAAGTTTAAACTACTTCCAAAATGTTTACTGAAATGGCCGACAAAACACATTAATAGGAATTCAGACAATGAGACAGGGCAAGGTGAGGGAGGCCCATGAAACCTCACTGTTAGACAACCACATATTCAACCACAAGCAAGGCCTTGCCTGGGGCAAAGTGAGACCACAAAGCTGCTTGGTTTTCCTGAGTCAATAGAGAAGAGCAGCCAAAAGACAAGATGACAAAGTGGTAGCTAGAGCTTCCACATAAATTAGACTGACCTGCTTAAAATCTTCCAAGAGAGTCCTGTAATTTTCAAGACACCCCTTGTTCTCCTATTGTTCAGGGATCCTGCACAGATGTTGGCAAACAACCCAACTCTGAAGACTTGTTCATCCTAAAAAATTCTATTTTCTAGCAAACTTCTTTTCATCCTCCCATGCCAAGTCAAATATCCCTTTCTCGTCAAAATCTACCTTTCCTGTTCATGAGCTTTGATTAGACTTGACCTTGTTAGGTCAAACACTTTAGAGGGATTCACAGTCTTATCTGTGTACTCCCTGCTGCAACAGACAGTGACCTTGCAGAAGGGGGTGCCACAGTTCCTTCCTTTTTGTCTCAGGGCATAACACTGAATCTGGTAATAGCAATCCCTGAAATGGGTATTTATTGGCTTGTAATTTCCTCATCTAATACTTAACTATAACTCTCACATGTGCTTAGAAATTTTTAAATACACAATTTATAAGTAGAAAAGATATTTGCTAGGCACATGATGTTATCTCATTTATCCTCATAAGAAGCCTCTGACAGGTACTCCGATGAATCCTAGATGAAGTGCCGAGGGTCACTCAGGTAATAGTGGGGTTGACACTAGAACCAGAAAGTCTAACTCAAGAGCCCAAAGGTTTACCTGGGACGAGGCACTCTAATATAAAGCCTTCCATCTATCTGTCTAATCTCCAGGCATTTCCCACAAAATAGCTCATGGGCCGTAGAAATACCATGAGGGGCTGGAAAGTGAACACTAACACGGTTTCACCGGACTTCACAGGTGGCAGAAAACCAAGTACACATCTCTGATGACTTCATAAGAAAATTACATTAACTCTGACACTTTGCAGATAAAAGCCCTACAAAGTGCTAGCCATTATTATTTATTGCGGTTCTAATGGTGATTCTAAACTGTAGACAGATTAAATGAAAAATATCTCATTCAATAAAGTAATACTCTCATTTTAGAAGCAATTCACTCACTCTTTATGCAAAGTGCGTCTTTAAACGCATTCCTTATTGAAAAGCAGTAGCTCTTTTCAAGTTGAAACTTTAACTCTGTCAAGATGTTATCTATATGCTCTTCATGAATACTAATAAGGCACCCACGGGTTGCCTCAAAAAACGGGTTTAGCTATAATAGCAACTCTGGTTCCTGAGCCTTACCTCATGAAGAAATACGTGTCTTAAGATCTCTAATGCTCACACTCCCTGACATTCAGCCTTGGGAGAGCTTAACATATTCTCAAAATACATGCTGCTCTAGGCGACATATAGTGACAACAGCTACCTTGAAAAAGATAAGACCAACAAGGAGTTGCTTAGGGAGGAAAAGCTACTTACACAGAAATTCAGAAACAGGCTAGGGCATGTTCCTACTTTTATCCCCCAAAAGCCCAACTTTCTGCTTTCTATAGTGTTACGGTAGTACATTCTTCATTAGAAAGTCACCAAATTCCTGTTCTTCAAGAGGCCTACTATAAAAAAATTTTTTGATAAGCATTTATTATATGGTTAAGACTAATTATCACGTTGAAAACACTCTGAACCACAGGAAGACAAGCTCATGGGAGTGTCTTCCTCATTTATTCTCAATGCAGGTGAGCTCCTACTTATCCATCACCTGGTGAGCTATGCACTGTGGGAATTAAGTGTCCAGTCTTACCTTCCAGTCAATTCACCACCCACCTCTGCTCTCTTGCCAGGCAGGTGTCTGTCCCATTCGTCACACCTGTCATGTGCTTCTGCCCTTTCCTGCCTCTGCTTTCCCAGGGCCATACTCCACATCCCATTCTCACCTTCTGAGCAAGGCCTCTGTGAAATCCCATTTCTAAAATGTTGTCTTTATTTGTCCCAACTCATACCTCTTTCCCTCCTGAGCACCTTTTTTTTAACCACCCACATTTAATGGCTGTGCCATATTTTTAACACTTGATTATATAGCAATTATTATTTTTCTGTACAATATGTGTACAATGCTTTCATGTGAATTCCTCCCACAGAGATCCTTGAGAGCAATAAACATGACAGATGCTTTTTTCCCTGTATCTGTCAGAGTAAGCAAACCCATGCTAGACAGGAAATAGATGATCAGAGAGTATGTGAGGAAGTGGATACAGAAATAATACAGCACTTTCTTATGCTTTCCTTCATGTTGTTTTGGTAAAAGGTGGAAGAGATGTAAGACTTGAGATGAAAATACAAAGAAGGAAAAAGTAAGAACTAAGAAGGATTGTTCAGAAGAGGCAGAAACAGAACAAAACAGGCAATTGACAGAGCAATAAAATAAATACAATAAAATCTAAGTGATTTCCATACAGCTGTCAGTACTAGTCTAAAAACATGTTCTAGTAGCTTTATTCTTTTTTTCTGGTTATTTGTCAATGACTCAAATTATTCTTTCAGAAAATCACAGTATCTTCAGCTCACTGACTCACTTTTCCTTTCATAACTGCTCTTCTAATAAATCCCAACTCTGAACACATCCTTCGATTTTTCTCCTGTAGGGCTACCCCCAGGTCGCTGGCTGTTCTGTGGTCTGACACTTACATAAAGTTCCTAATCTCAGCTTGGTCGTCAATGTTAGTCAGTAGTCCTTTTAACTTGTCTTAGCAGTCTCGCCTAGTCCAGTGTCCACTATAAATTCTCAGTTTGTCCTCAATCTCTACAGATGAGGAGTGGGAAAAATAGTGACACTTATACATAAATATAATGCTTACATTCATGTGCCAAAAGCTAAGAGTTTTACATGATTCTCTCAACTCACAACAAACCTAGGAAGTAGGTAGTATTATTCTTCACAGATGAGAAGAATGAAGCACAGAAAACATACAGTTTTTCTTTTAGCTTACAAATTAATAAAGGTTTTTATTATATGCATTTGTCACATGGGTAGGGACTTAAATATCACACTGGCAGGAAGTTGAAATACAAGAAGACAAGCTCATGGAATCTCCTTATTTACTGTTAATGCATTGAATACACATTTGTTGATCATCTGGTGAGCTATGCACTATGTGTGTAAACTATGTGTGCCCAAAGTCACACTTTAGCACAAAATAAGTGAATTCTGCAGGTTCTCAGAAACTGAGTCATCCTTAAGTAACATCATTTCACTCAAAGTAGGCCTGGATTTTTCTCATCAATGCTGTTAATGAAACAACGTTGAACAAAAGAAAGTTGTTTGAGGACCTGTGTCTTGAACTCAGAACGTCTGGCTCCTTCATCTTTTTTACCATATATATACAATACTGCCTCCTAATAAGAGACTTCACTGAACTTTTTCTGTATGCTAAACACTACATGAATTAATTTTTGAAATCTTTTACACACCTTTTATAGAAAAGTACTGTACTGATCATCTTTTACACGAGAAGCAACTGAGAACACCCAATCGTGCCCAAAGCACTTCACCAATACCCAAAACCAGGAGTTAAGCCTATGTCTTCTGTCCCCAGAGCCAAAGTTTTTAATCATTTTTCCATCCTTTCCTTTCCACCACAATCCTAGTCACTCAAAGAAAACACCTTTGCCTAGTGCTTAACAGGAAGGTCTTCATATGTGAACTCCCAGTCCCACCTTCCCTACCAATTTCAAAGGTCTTTCTTTTCTTCTATCTTTTAAAGGCAGAGAATCGAGGTTAACTCCTTGCACGTCCAGTCTCTGCTTTTAATCTTTTTCCTGTTATCTGGGCAATTAGTCTTTCAGTTTCTTTCTTTGATGAACTATTGATGAAATGTCAACTATCCCTTCTAGTTACTACCTCATCCTTTGGCCCATTCACAATCTCAAATCTAAAGTCCTCTCTGTATCCCTCTCCTCCTGGGTTAATTTTTGTTTTTAAACACACCCTGGCCTATAGTCATCAAGTCAGGAGACTAACCCCGTCGTGGTAGGTTAGCACCCGCACAAACTGGCTTGCCTGGTATCAGCCCTATTCATAGGCTCCACCTTGCACTGACTTGGTTCCTAAATCTTGGTTCTAAACCCCAGAATGAACTTCCTCGAAAGTACTCACAACTCATTCCAAGCACTCTAAGGCTCAGCTTCTCTACCTCATGATTCATGCTTACACCTTTGATTTCCAGTCTTTCAGAGAAAATACCTTGTCTGGGCAAGGGCTCTGCTTTCACCAGATCCCTGGAGAGTATGCTAAAGTCCCACACACAGAAATTTGACACTTCCTCCCTTCATATAAACATCTAGAAAGTATACAATTGGATCCTTAAACATCATGATTTTGAACTACATGGATCCACTCACAGAGGGATTTTTCTTGCAAACAGACGACATAAATTCACAGCATTGATAAATATAGTACAATATTATAGGTGTGTTTTTTCTTCCTTATGATTTTCTTAACATTTTCTCTAGTGTAAGAACACAGTAAATGTAACATATAACATACAAAATATTGGTGAAGTTTCTGGTCAACAGCAAACTAATTAGTGGTTAAATTTTAGGGGAGTAACTTTACACCAACAAGAATGACACACATTAAAAAAAAAAACAACAAATGTTGGCAAGGATGTGGAGAAAAAGTAATGCTCCTACACCAATGGTGGGAATGCAAACTGGTCCAGCCTCTATGGAAAGCTGTATGGCAGTTCCTCAAACAACTAAAAATGGAGCTTCCATATGACCCAGCAATCCCACTCCTAGGAATATACCCAGAGGAAACAAAAACATTAATCCAAAAGGATACATGCATCCCTATGTTTACTGCAGCACTGTTTACAATAGCTAAGATATGGAAACAAGCCAAATGCCCCAAAATTGATGACTGGATCAAGAAGATGGAGTACAAGTACATAATGGAATACTATACAGCAATAAAAATGATAAACTAATGCAATTTGCAGCAACATGAATGGAGCTAGACAGGATCTGGCTCAGTGAAATAAGTCAAAAGGAAAAAGAAAAATATCGAATGGTTTCACTAGGAGGAATATAGAGGAGCCAAACGAGAAAACAGCACACAAAACAAAAGCTAGCAGGCAATCATACATAAGAGACATTCTACAGAGAAGAGGGAGAAAGAGGGACCAAAATAGGGAAGAAAAGAGCACAAGGGACTATGGTGACGGTTCATGGGTGAATTGGTGGTTAGGAAACCTATGGGGAATACACAATAAGTAAAGGATAGAAATCAAAAAAATTTAGGGGAGTAAAAAGTTGTAAATGGTTTTTTCCTATGAGAGGGGATGACACTCCTAGTCCCTATAAGTTCACGGGGCAACTGTACCTGTATCTTTTATTTTCTTTCCATAAATTCATATTATTGCAACTGGCTTCTTGTCCTGATATCTAATCTTTCACCAAGTTCTACCTTTTACTTATAATGCATTCCTCTTATCCCAATCATACAGGTTCAGAAATTTGGTGGTCTGACCTAAACCTGTACTAACTTCTCCACACTACAAATATCCACTCAAGCCTTCCTCCTGCATGAATCTCTTTGCAGGCCCTCCACATACTCAGAAAATGTCCAGACTTCCTCCTTCATACTACACACAGGACTTCCTGACTTGGCCCCTGCTTACTTTTACAGCTCATGAATCTTTGTCCATCCTCACCCTCAAAACTACCTCTGCCACAAATTACCAAACTAAAACACTTACCAATTTTACTTACTTAGAAATAGTTTCTATACAGGAGATGTGATAAAAGAGGAGGGGGTGGGGAAAGGCTCTTAACAATAATTTGACCTCACAACAGAATTATCCAACCCCTTTTCCTGTACCCATCACCAAACGCGTATTATTTAATCTTCTGTGCATCAGTTCACCTACAGCCCTTTATATTTTAAATTTAAATTTCAAGAATGATCTAAACATTATTAAAAAGTAAATGTGGTATACTTTGTCTAAAATAGTGAAAGCTTAAAAGAATCATTTTTCATTTATATAACTTAGTTTTTAAGTTTAAAAATGATGAAAAGGTCTGAAATTTTTCTATCATCCTGATCTCTAATTATACATTAAAAAAAGGAAAACAGAAGCAACGGTTAAGTTAACCAACAAATCGCCCATTGGAACCTTTTTTAAGCTATTGTTCTTTTAAAAGGTGGAAAATAATTTGTTAAATTTAGATCATTTAATAATACAAAATCTCTCAATCTTAATGATTGCAAAGCAAAATCTTAATTTCCCCCAAAATAAAAAAAAAATCATTTTCTTATTTTAGCAGTTACAGTATTTATTGAATTATCTAATGCCAGCTTCACCTGGTTTACACTTCTACACACTAGAATTAAGTTAAATCATCATGTACTAGATTACACATTATACATGAAGGCAGGATGTTGCTTGTCCTTATAGTCTCAAATGTTAGCATACTGTCTTAAATATGCATTTAATAATGCTTGAAAATGCATCCATTTAATGATTTTACCATACTGCACATTTGTGAAGGAAATTAATAATTTGTATGCATAGGGTGCTATGATACATTTATATTTTGTTTAGCTACAGATAAGCAGAAAGTCATGTGTTTTACCCATAATTGTTCACACTTGGTGAAATATTTTTCTTAAATATATTCCTGTTTTCCAATTAAACACACATGATGCCAAATTTAAGTGCTACTTGCTGATTCATGATTATGCCCTGTTGAGAACATTAACCATTCCTTACGTATTCCTCTCATGTATTATATTCCTTTTAGGTATTTGGGCTGAATATGCCTTTAACCTCAGTGTCAAGTATTGAAAGCTGTGTTTACTGACTAAATGTATTAAATGTACGGTATTTGTTTTAAAAGGTTCTTCAGTTCATGGAATTTAAAAAAAAAAAAACTTCCTATTTGTATATTTACTTGCCTTTTCCTTTTTAAAAACTACCAAAGTGAGAATATAGTTAGATGATTTGGTATGACCCTCAATCATTAATCCTTCCTTCCGATTTTCTCTCAAAACACAGTATGAAAATGGACATTACCACCAAAACACACACTTTACTGAGAAATCTTGAAGTATTTTTCTTACAGCCTAATTTGCATAAATCTGCTCCCTCTGCCGGCCAAAATTTTATCCAACTTCCATTTAACTATAAAGATAATGTGTAATTACACAGAAAGTAAAAGTTCCTCTATAAAGTTTTATAAACCACACAAGCCTGCAAAAATCGCTTAAGTTTTCTACATCAATTAAGGCATGGTATTACCTGACTTCAGGGAGAAGCAATCATCCAAATATTGAGTCAAAATCAGGAATTTTCCAACTTAATGTCATTTTTCCCCTAAGCAAGATTCTTGACTCTACTACGATCATTTCTTATTAATTCAATACCTTACAACCTGGAAATCTCCACAGTACTTTGCAAGGAGTACCTAACCAAATCTTGCTGTACTTACACACAACATTATGGAGAGTGGGCAGACAGGCAGGCATGCTAACCCATTCACAGTGATTGTCAGGTCACGTGAGTTACATAACCAACAGTGGCTGCAGTGCCACCCATATTCCCATTCCATTTTTTCTTTCATTTTCTTTTCGAAAGATCAAAGTTATTTTGCTGACATCTAAGAAATTTGTTTTGAATTTTATAATAAAGCACTTTATAATTTGGAATTTGAGTTCTAAATGCATTTTTTAATGAGTAAAATGAACTACCCTTAAAACATTCTGGCTACCTTAATCACTACTTCCTAATTATATGCCACTTTATAAACTTATAAACTTTTATTATATATGGTAATATATTTAGTATTACACAATCCTGTGAAGTGGGAGTAATTATGCCTATTTTACAGGTGAGTAAGTGGAGCCTCAGAGAGATTTACGCATCTTTCCAATGCCCTCGGGCAAAGCAGCGACAGAATCTAGAAGTTCCAGATTTTAATCCAAAACACAGATACTTTCTTCCATCTAACCATATCATTTGACTTTAGTTTTTAACATCTATTTTAGAAGAAAAAGTAATTTCATTTTACAAGTCTTTTTTAGTATTTAGTTGATTACTCAGCCTTTACATTAGGCTAAAGAATCTCCAAATTTCCATTCGTATTTCAAATTAATCATATAGATTTAGCCACCATTATTGCACTGGGGAAGAAAGGAAATCAGGGAACAAGTGAGCATATGTGTCTATGACGCAGAGTACTTTTGTTCACTTTGCATTTTGTAAATATTTATGTTGCAGCTCGTAAAGTGCTCTCAAGTTGTTTGACTGACAGCCCATGAGTGCTGTGTCTTTCAAAACAAATATGCTTTATTGATGGAGAGCACATGCATCTCCATCTAATTATTCTAAGAGGCAGAGGTAGAACAAACCTCATGATTTCTCAACTAAATTCCGCATTCTCCTCTGAACACAATAGACAGGTTACAGTTTAACAGATATCGTGAAAGCATGTCACTTCTCATAAGCAACACAATGTATAAAGGAAGGCACTATGCATCTACCATATAATCCCAGAAAAGTATACATCCTCCTATGTTTGTTGCAAATATTTTTAGATACAAGCAAAAACTCAGAACATATTTAATACAAAAAAAGTTTTCACATATGCCCAAGTATTTGCTTGATTTTAAAATATGTAGTAGTAGTACATCACTTGAGAATAAAGATTAGTTTATATGAGAATTTGAAAAACGTACCAACTAAAAAATATAAAATAGGGATGACCATCCCAATTTTAGGGGGAAAAAAAAAACCCTGCTGTGTATGAGAAATCACAGTCTAACAGCATGTGTCAGGCACATTATTTATATCCCAGGATAGCATTTCTCACACTGGAGGGTAAGCCTCACAGAAGAGTCCAAGAATTCTGCTGGCTGAGCACTCCCAGCTGTTTGGATTTGACAACTATCAACTCTGGACTTGAGAGGTGGGCAAATTCCTTCTATAGCCTTACATAGTTCCTGTGGAGAGATCTCCTGATCCCAAATCACTTTGAGTACCTATCAATGGACTAGCACTGAGAGACATGACAGTGGTTATAACAGATGAGATGGACCAATAAAGGACTTGTTGGTGAGATAAGACCTAAAAAACAATGAAACATTTGGAGCTAGACAGCATGTAATGAGAGAAACAAATGTGGTGCAAACCATCAGGGAGCAGACAGTATATAAAACATTCTCAGCACCCAGATACTTGGCAACTACAAAAGCCAATGGAAAATACTCAATTCTCTTTAACTTTGATAACCCCAATTTGTTCCACTGTTAACCATTTAACTAACAGCTAAACTATCACTGAGGACACAGCCAGGAGTAAACTCCAGGTTCTGGGACTTCCCTACTACTGCAAACTTCATCATCTCTGGCCTGGCTTCTGTTACTCTGAGCATCAGCAAAAATAGCTCTTTGAAAAAAATCCTGAAAAGAACCATTCAGATCCGTGTTGTGCTGTTATTTAATACTGGGGCAAGTCTGAAAGATGAAGTAGCTGGAAGAAAATCAGGTGGTTGGCCATTCCTAAGATCTCAGACTTGACTTGAGAAGAATGAGTTGGGACTATGACAAAGTAATGCTAAAGGGAAACAGAACTAGAATTTTACTGGCATTCACACGAAACATCAGTGATGATCTGAGAATAAGTACAAAGTATAAAAACATTTTTATACTTCTCATACTTGTTTTCTTTGTCTTGTAATTTTTTTTTTTTTGCATAAGAGAAGAACGAACCATGGGACCAATGTCAGTGCCAGATATGCTGGAATAGGATGTCCAGTGCCTAGCCCTGGTTTTCACTTGATAAAAAGAAAAAGACCCAGTAACAGGCCTGTTTAAGGACAAAATTAGCATAGATGAAGTAGAAAAAGTATGATTCGCCTTTGAATACTAGAAGTATGAATGAGATGATCTTCAGACCTGACGTAAGACTCCCACTATAGATGGGTTATGTTGTTTTATCCAATGTGACATTCTTTGTCTTGATTGGTAAATTCAGATCATTCACAATTAGGGTGATTATTGCTACAGGAGGTTTATTTCCATCTATCTTTTAGTTTTTCGTTGTTTTTATCTTTCTGCTGACTTTTTCCCCCATGCTTTTCTCATTGCCTTTTTCATTTTTGATGTCTTTTCCTTATGGTTCTCTAATTTTTTCATTTCTTCTTCTAAGTATATCTGTTCCAGATTTTTGTTTTGTAGTTACCATGAGGGATGCATTAAACTTTTTGTATATAGAATAGTCTCTTTTGTGCTGGTATCAAATTCATCATCTTTTGACTTCATAGATTCTGTCCTTTTCTTCCTCCCCTTTAATATTTTATTGTTGTCCATATTGCTCTTGTTTATGTTTCTGATTCTGTGTTTCTGGCTTTTTCTTTTCATGTAGAAGAACTTCTCTCACCACTTCTTGCAGGGCAGGTCTGGCAGTGGTAAATTCCATTCATTTTTGTTTGGCTAGGGAAGCCTTTATTTCTTCATCATATATGAATGATAATTTTGCCAAGGAGAGTATTCTTGACTGGCAGTTTTTCTATTGCAGAACTGTGAATATATCATTCTACTCCTTCTCGCCTATACGGTTTTTGCTGAAAAGTCTGATGATAGCCAGACCCATGTGCCTTTGTATTTATATTTTTCCCCTTAGGGGCCTTTACTGTTTTTTCAGTCAATAAGTTTTGATAGTGTAACAGTGATATGTCTTGTTGTAGGTCATTTCACATTTAGAAATGTGGGTGTTCTGTCTGCTTCTTGGAAATCTATTTATATTCTTTCCTTACAACAGTCTACATGACGTTGATGGCCCATTATTATTGTTCTCTGATATGATTTGATTCACTGTCTCCAGCTGAGAACAGGCAGAATGCCCCCTCTCCTGTGCATCAGTCTCCATTCCCTTCTCATGTCCTAGCAGGATGATGAAGACCCAGTATGCCAGCTTTCACAATCCCTCACAGTCTTTAGGTGACTTTAGGTAAGACTTTAGGTGACTTTAGTCTTTAGGTTAAGAAATAGTCACCTATTTCACCTAAGGTGACTATTTCTTAGCTACATAGGTAGATCTTAATAATGTAACAGTTGTTTTGTGTATTTTTCCAACACTGTTTTTCACATAGCTTAAGCCAACCCCTTCCCACCATTAACATGGGGTTCTATAATTTGGAAATTGAGTACAGTTTTTAATTTTTGTATATCTTCACTAAATTGTTTATTAATCACTATCATTTTAAAATATTCATGTGCATCCTTAGAATTCCGTATTAAGGAAATATAACTTTTGCAGCATTTAAGTAAACGCTTCCCAACATCTTTTTAGAGAGCATAGGAGAAAGCACTTCTTTCCTTAAAAGAAAAAGCCAATTTCTAAATGCCCCAAAGAAAGGCCATGGCAGCCCTTTATAATTTTTTTTACGTAATAAATAAGTATTTGCATATTTGGTATATGTCTTAGCATGGAGACGTTAAACTTTCTGAGACTAGGAATTTCCAGACCTCTAACAGGCTGGACAAGATTAAGCTGCCTTAACCCTACTTTTTGCATCTATAAAGAATACCAATAAAGAAAACAGACATTTACCAAACCAAAAAAAAAAAAAATCACACACAAGCCACACACATATGGAGCACTAAAACTATGCCCATGATGCTAGAAAACTTGAATATCCGCAATAGCACAACAGATAATAAATATGACCAAATCCAGGCTTTAAATCATGGGCTCCTTCACATCAATCCAAACCACTCATGTGCCAAGAGAGGTACTAGCTGGAAGACCGAAAAGCCCCCTCATGATGAAAAGATTAATGGGGAATTTCAAGTGCTCCATACATGAACAGTAGACAAAGAACATATCCTTGACAACTAAAAGGGATACATTATTAATTCCGCCAAGTTCAAGGATCTATTGTCACTATTTGCTCAACACCTATGTTCCAGGCCAATTTAAAAACCTTTTCTACCTGAAAGTTACCACAGGTTTATAACATTAGAAATCCAGTCATCTTAACGTCTATTTGAATATGCTGTACTTAATATTGAGAATTTACGAAGTCAAAAAGAATGTTATGTAATAAAAAAAAACCTTTTTTCAGAAATACAGGCAATTTCACTTAAATTTTATATTTCAAGTAGGAATATGTGTCATTTAAAATGGAAAGTAAAATTTTTTGTGTATAAAAAAACAGAGAGAAAAGTAGAGCTAAATATGCCTGCCATCTTTTTTTTTTAGGATTTGCTCACATTCCAGGCACTATTTTAACTATAATTATTAATTTATTTAATCTCCAGAACAACTCCATGAAATAGGAACTACAATTGCCCAAGTTTCATAGATGTATCCAGGGTAACACAAGTAGGAATGCTAGTACACTGGGCAGCCAGGAGTTGGGGCTCCACCTGCCACTCCACACCTCAGGTCAACACTTCTTGCCCACGGATCGGTGGCTCTGGAAACATCTGAAAAAACTATAAACTCTCAGATTGTTACAGTACATTTTTAAAAACAGAATTAAATTTAAAAGGTCCCATTAAGTCCTCTGAGTATAAAGAGTCTTAAAGGTAAAACACATGATGATCACCTTTGTCAGTTTTAACCTGTGATTTTCTTTTTCAAGTGACATACTGAAGTGACTCAGGTCAGTTTAACTTCACTTTAATTAGCATTATAAACCTGAAGTACAATTAAATCATTGCCTTAAACTGGTAGTTTATAAGGAGTTATATATTAAATAATTATTGAGCTCATTTAATGACTTATATAACAAGTAAATATTAACATGTTACCTTTGCTTAAAAATTATGAATAAGGGCCTCCCTGGTGGCGCAGCGGTTAGGTGCTGCGCTGTGGATCTGTTGGCAGCAGCGATATGAGTTCAACACCCGGCCGGGGAGATTCCTACATGGCGTGGCAGACCTCTCCTGCCTTGCCCGCTGTTCCCCTCAGCAGTGTATTTCTGTCAATCTGCCTGTTCTGCTCCCCATCCTGTCTCTGGTGAACCTTCTCGCTGCCCCACGCCTCTGGCCGGCCTGTACCCCAGCTTGTATGTATAATAAATAAATCTTTAAAAAAAAATTATGAATAAATTTTGTTCTTATCAAAACAATTCATCTGAGGTTTATTACTGCTACCAAAGAGCTATATGAAACCCTAAATTCTAATTTCTCCTTTACTGATGCTAATATCACATCTTGGATAACCAGATAGGAGAAAGATAAGAGTGGTGGAGGCTGGGGAGGGATGCAGAAGGTATAACTACTTCATTCATAAATACAACAGGATCTGAGCAACTACCACTAACTAGCTATCTGGATTTCTCTAACTATAGTTCCCAAGACCTAGTTGGAATACTCCCTAAATATACTGCAATATGAAATTACTGGGTGAGTCCCTAACACCAAAAATAAATAAATAAAATAAAATAAAAAGGAATTATTCTGAAAAGGATTTTTAAAAAAGATGGACTAGTTACATGAAGTCAGAAAACTACCGCTAAAACCAGCAAATCGAAAGGCTACATTCATGGCTATTGCTAGACAGTGGATTCTCTAAGTCTTGGTTCTCTAATAAAACTGCACAATATTAGAATTGATAGGGACCTTAGAAATCATAGTTCAAACCCAGCCAGTTTAAAGATCTGTAAAACTAAAGTACAAGAGGTTAAATTTAAAACTAAGTGCTTTTAAAATAAATAAAGCTAAGTGTTCTTATTCTTAAATGTTCTTATCCCACACTTATAAAGTGTGGGTCCCTTTTGAGCAAATGTTTGCATTATTTTTTTTTACTAAATTACGTATCTTAGATTGCTCTAAAGTTATATTTGTAAGTTAAGGCACAAATGGATTAACTGCTATTTTTAGAATTCCAAATTGCAAGGTTAATTTACAGTATAACAGGGGTTCTTGGTTTCTTTTTTCTTTACTTTCAGCCTCTGAAATTAGTAAGATCAATACAGGAAAAGCTTCTAAAGGACAATTTTATTCTATTATCCTAATGAGAGAAGTCACTACAAATTGGAAAAGGCAAGAAATGGTCTGTTTTGATTATGATTTACAATTGTCCAGGATTCTTGCTATTTGAAAGGATAAAATATCTTGAAGAAATAAGTACATACCAACAAAAAAACAAACAAACAAACAAAAGAAAACCCTGTGGTCACAAAATGTGACCAGAAAACCTGTGGTTACAAAACCTGCATTGAGAAATCAATAATGACCAAAATCAGAAAAGTTGAATGAAGCATTCTATGATAATTGTGATTTTTTGCCAAAAACAGAACATTAGTTAAAATGCTCTAGGACACAGGGAGAATTTCTATAAGGCATTACTAACAGCAGATAGTAAGCAATCAGGAAAGTGGAAATCAGCGTCCATTACTCATGGCAGGATAACCTGCATTATCCTCTTATAGATGCATCACTGGAGAGGTGTGATGAAGAAAAATGCTGGCTGAGAAAGAAAGGAAATAGTGTATCTTTTACACGTAATTTTCAGCAAACTTGGATGAGTTTCAATTCTGAATGAGTTTTTCCTCCTTTTCTTCCCTCAATCTCATTTAGAAAAAATCATATTGGTTAGGCTGTTCAAGTGTGACTTTGCAACTAGGCTAATGTGGCCCCAAATTACCACCCTCAATATTCTTTACAACAGGAACTGATTAAATACCCTCTGGTTAATCGGATTAAGGTCATTTTATGCTGATTCCAAGAACAAGAATCTATCAAGCCGACAAATCAGTGTCTTTACTTTGTAGGATATTGTCTCTTGTCAGAACAGTTTCCTGTTTCTTAAAACTTGCTTCTCCACCCTGACAGCCTCCTGTCAGTCTATGTAATGTCTTGGCTCCTAAAGCTTATAAATTCTCATTTTCCATTCTCCAATTTCTCTACAGATTACAATGCTGACCTCTGCTTTGATCTGGCAGGAAGTTATCTGGAACCCATTTGTAGTAGCTCGGCCACAAAATTAGAACTGCATTTCTAGGAGGGCCAACTTTACTTTCTAAAGTACCTAATTTAGTTGCCCATATTTTAAACAATTCACAAAAAAGTATCACCACTACTATTGTGCTGCTTTTTTTTTTCTCCTGTGTTGTCACAATCAGAAAAAAAGATGAAAGGCAGGAAGTGGCCTAACTATCAACAAGCAGTTCTCCTTTGAAGACAGATAACAAAATACCACAGTTAAAAGTATATTTGTAATTGCAAAGTTACTCTTCTTGAACACATTCCAAACACAATATCTGTCTTTGATCTTGAAAAAGCATTTTTCTCACTGTTCATAGCTGACCTTGATGGCTGGGTTAGGCATCCTACTCCCAACTATGGGAAAAATGTTCCCTGAAATTCAATCATGTGTGTTATTAGCTTTTAGTTGTCAGCCTACAAGTAGCTGCTTATGTCCCACCACTGACGCTGCCCAGGATATTTCTGCCTGCTACAATGATAGGAGAAACAGCATCCAGCTGACCACCTGGCAAAGCCTCTCAATTGCTTCCACATGATGATAGACAGTCCTGGAGAGTCATCCAGCATCTTATTGGACAGGACCATTATTCATTAAGACATATACTGCAACTATGGGAAAACTTTATAGGCTCTTAAGCATAATTTCTAAGTGTCCTACTTAAAAATAAGATGTATTCTTGACCTGTGACATTTTCTTTTCAGCAAAAGTCTAATAACAATATAGAACTTAAAGGCCTCCCTGGTGGCGCAGGGGTTAAAGTCTCAGCGCTATCAAGCTATCAGCAGCCACTGCAGGCTGAGTTTGATCCATGGCCAGGGAGCTAACCCACTTATGGTGCAGCAGACCTCTCCTGTCTCTCTCCCTCCGCTCCCCTCAGCAGCATATTTCAGTAGATCCTCCTGTTCTGCTTCCCAGTCTGTCTCTGGTGAATCCTCTCACCCCCCACACCTCTGGCCTACACCCCAGTTCTTGGATGCATAAATGAATAAAAGTAAATCTTAAAAATATTAACATAGAACTTCAATAATGAAATAAGTCTGTTTGAAAACAAAATATCTCCATTGTCTCCCGGATCCATTTTACTATGCATCATATTATTTATTCAAAAATATTTTCTTAGCTCCAAAAGAGTCATTGCTTGTGGATCTGTTGACGCAAGCAGGAAACAGACATTGGACGTGGTCAAGTAATGGAAAAAGCTCTTATCTTTGACAACAAATAGTCCTTAAAATTCAGTTGCAAGAAAGAAACAGTGTTGTCTAACTGAAACCCACGGAAGATTCATGATCGTAGGTTAAGAGTCCCCATCACACAATGATAGAATCTTTGTAGGCAAGAAAAACTACCTTCAAATGAAAAGAGCTAGGCTTTCAAGGCAACACACATATGCACAGAAATGCACACACACACTGACAAAGTGTAGACTTGATGAACAGGTAAGATATTGGAGATTCTGTTAGATCACTTGGATGGTAACGTAGCCCATGCTCCCATGCTCTCATAAAATACTGTTTTCTTTGAAAAGACCCCAGCCAAATCTCCCTGTTGAGATTCATCCTACAGTCGCTCATGTTCTTGACTGACAGACTGATAACTTGGCAACATGTGAACACAGTGACTAAGCGCATCTGTGGTCAAGTCCCAGGAAGCAGAATTACACAAAGATAAAAGTGTCACTGTCTCCAGTCTGCATCAGGCTAATGTCATAAATAAGCTCTACGTGTTCCTGAAGCATCTCCTCTCCAGAAAAATATCAATATAAAGGGAACACATAAAGAAGTACAATTTCTAAAATGTACACTCCACAGCACATCACACCCTGAATAACATTCTCTTTGTGAAATACAAGTAAAATACTAACATAGGAAGAAAACACTAATAAGAAGGGGCATTGAAATTAGGTAACACATAAATGAAAAAAATTTGTCATTAACTACACTTACAGTCACATTTATAGTCCATTATTCTGATTTTTTTAAAAACTGTAAGAGTATTTATGCTTAGAAAAAAACATTGGAAGGACAGACAACAAAATGTTCACAATAGACAGTAGTAGTATACACATTCAGAGTGATTTCTACTTGTCTTCATTCTTTTCAGTGTTTTTGACATGTATATTTTATAAACAAAAAAGAAATGCTATGCTTTATTTTAAAATCAAGTATTTTAAATGCAATTTAGAGAGAACAAGCAGCAGGTTTCTGAGATACTAAATCAATACGCTGCAGTGGAAAGTCATTTTCTCTTTCTGATTCTATGACCATGTGACTGATATCTTTTCACACTTGTTCAAAATTAACTGCTTCACTACATAATGATTACGACTACAGCAAATGGCCCTTTTTGTATGTAATTCAATTACTGTGGAAGGTTTTATAGTTTGAGTATTAAGAAGTGAAGCATTTGCTTAACTATGTAAGGAAATAAAGCAGACTCCCAACATATCATATCCCAATCAAGAGTGAATTTTAAAATTCCATTGTCTGTTTATACCAGAGTCATCCTAGCTTATTACCCAATACTCGGAGGCTAGTGGGAGAGTAGACATACTGTTCTGTCTCATTTTCAGGTAACTTTACATGATTTCCATATTGTAATGAGAAGCCAGACTTGTTCTATTAAGAGTGTGTTCACTGGGACCTCTAGTATTAGCTCCATAATATATTATTCATACAACTATTATGACATCACCATGAGTAGACGTTTTCATGTTTACATGGTTTTTTTTTTTCACATACTGTTTGAAGCATAAGTACTACAAAGAATGTAATAAACAATGACAAACGAATGAACGAACTGTCCTAAAAAATACCTAAACTGAGGAACAATATCAAGGAGTGCTCGAGAAATCACAGTGCATCATCTATAAATTTGATAACACAAAACACAAAATAGCAAAAAGGTCATCCTTAAAAATGGTCTCCAACAACTAAAATTTTTCCTTCCTTCACCTCTACTCATTTCACCCATGTCCTAACACCTTCATTAGTTTATTCAACATCTGCCTTTTTTCAAATAAGGGGGGAGGGGTGTAACAAAATTTAGCTGTACCGTAAGTATATTTACAACACACCTAGTTTTGTCTCACTATGAATTATCCTTTGGAATTTATTACACTGCACTCTGTTATGAAGAATGTTGGGTATGTGGCACTGTGCTCACATGATTATAGTGCTAGCATCACCAGCAGTTGCTGAGAACATGTTTAACGTGCAGCTCTAGCCTCTTCTATGATCAAGACTGCTACAGCCAGCAGATGTTAAATTCTGGAAATTCTGATCTGCAATCCCTCTTATTGCTAGTTTTACTGTGAGAATGGGACGTAATATTTTCCCTCACTTAAGCAACTGAGTAACACCATTCACAAGATAATTCACCTTAATAAATGGTGAAAGTTGAGAGCTCCAAATTTTCTACAGCATTACAGTACCATTTACCCTCTACACTCATTCTTGATGTGTGTGTTACTGCATTCTCAAGAGCCCAAAGTCCAATTGCTTATTTGATTCTACTTCCTAGGAATATCTAGATTCTATTTAGAATCTAGGAATATCTAGGATTCTTTTGTCAACTTGGGTAGGATAATTCTTTACTAAGCAAGACACATTCACTGCTGAGTCAACATATATCAAGATATATCACAAATCCCTCCCCATCCTTTCACTCCCACCCCCAACTCTAGGCTACAACATCCCCTGAACAATGAGATCAGTTATGTTGCACGAATTTCCAAACACACCCTGTGGGAGTTGAGAATTACTATTATAAGTAAACACAAAATATAAAGATGCACAATTTACAGATAATTTAATTAAATCTCCCTAAGAAATAAGCTTGTGTTTTTCCTCAATGACTACGTTAACTACTTCTCCCCTATTTTCAGGAATATGCAAGGTTCACCTGTATTATATTCTTAAGATGTGCTGGTTCAGCTTGAATATTCTCTTTATGTGACTCTCTGACCACTTGCAATCCTGATCTTATAAATTTTCTATATCAGTTAATATTTCTATGTCTGTTTGGTTTGATTACATATGAGCTATCTAAATTGGTTTGACCTTATTAAAAGTTTTCTAAATCATTATTTCTTCCCATGATCATCATGGCTTACACGACTCAGCTATCATTTTTAAAAGCCTCATGCCTCCTCCCAGGGTGGAACCTCTTCCTCCAAATCGTGCAGTGTTGTAAACCAGTTACCTCAAAAACAAAAAAATAATTTAAAAAGAACTGCAAAAAGCATTCTAATCATCCTTTGGAAGAATAAACTTTCACTTGTTTGGCCATCGAAACATGTAAATAAAAAGTATCACGGGAAGGGAGTAAACTGCTATTCCCTTTGAGCGAGGCTACCTCCACAGGACACACACACAGATGCACACACCAAAGCCCAGTGGGAAATGTGCATGCGAGTTTAGGGTCTCTGGCCAGCCGAGCTATGCGAAACTGCTAAGACGTTTCTGAGACACGAAGTACAATTCTAAAACTTTCAGAAAAGCGACAAAGATCCAATTTGTTCAATTAATGAAAAGTTATCTGGAATTGTAACTCTGAACATCTTTCTAATTATAAGAACTGAACGATCACTTAGTGCAGAAGCTGAAACGTGAGTGTTTCTCTTATCTACCTGTGCAGCAGGTCCCGGAGGACCTGAAGAGGCATTTAAAAACTGGAATAGGAAGGCTTAGTAATCCAAGAGTCACAAATGATCTATAAATATTACATTAAGTAGTAGTTTTAGTGTTTTCTAACTGAAAACCCAGCCTCTTTCTGCCCCTTCCTTCAATAACACTACACTGTCAGGTACAGCAAATCCAAATGTTTTTTACAAGTTGGCTCTGTCACCAGTTGCAAACCAATAAACAATATTATTAATTCATCCTTGCTATTTGCATGGCTACTGCCACTCGCACTCTTTGGCCTCTACTTTTTTACAAATCTTAGGGTTTCTGAAATGCTATTTGGATTTCAGGCTATTTTCCTTCAAAGAGGTACTTCTTGAGATGATGAGTCCAATTTGGGGGTAGCTCTGATTAAAAATGAGAAGCAGGTGTGTCCATTTATGTCGCCCCTCAACTCCGCTTTGTGAACAACCGTTCAAGGCTTTCCTAAGGACCAAAGACACCCCTCTGCCTCCCACCCCTGGTCTGAACCCCCCCCTCTCCATCATCCCCAAATAGGACTTCTCATCAAGTGTCTGCCCACCTTCTGGCCACAGTCATACTTAAGGGCTCAGTAGGAAGCAACTGAAATCTTGAATTATGTTCCTGCTATATACTTGTTCCTCCCAGTCTCCCTGATCCCTGGCCCTCCTGACTTCCACCGGCGTTGCTCACTGCTACCAGTCTTTCTGTTTTAAAATTCCAGTTCTGATTCCTCCCTGACTGCCATAAGCTGGGCTGTTCCAATTAGATAAGGGCATCAAGTAACATAATTACCACTCATTTACAAATACAGTTTTGGGGAAAAGTAATTTTTAATGACTCATTTTTCATAGAGGTATTTAAGTATGTGACATCATGGTGAGAGGAGTGTTTATGGAGTCCCCTCAGGATAAGTTCAGAAGGAAAAGCCTGAATTGAACTAACATCTTGTCTTTGTTTGTCCAGTTATTAATTATTGTTATTTTTCCCACTGTATAAAGATACAGTTCTAAAGCAAAAAACCAAACACTGTAACAGACGTCTGGTGCCTTGGAAATCTCTTCAATGATGCTAGCATGTATTTCTTAGAGGGCCTACATTTTATTTATCTTTGTACAGCCAGTGCCATATTGTACCGGCACATAGTAGGTATTTGACAAATGTTCACTAAACAAACACATCTGTGCTAAGAAGTCATGCAGTCCACTTTCAGAGCAGCCGGCCCCATACAAAGCCTATCCTGAATTTAAGTGTAGAAAACTACATGACCCTGAATTTCAGATAATATACATTAAAATTATTGCATGGTATAAATTCCACACAAGCTAAAAATTACCTATTTTGGGGTCTCTGGTGGCGCAATGGGTTATGTCTCAGCCTATGGAGCTGTCCACAGCCACTTCAGCAAAATTCGATTCCCAGCCAGGGAGCTTCCCACATGGTGCAGCAGACCTCTCCTGCCTCGCCTGCTGTTCCCCTCAGCAGTGTACTTCAGTCCATCTGCCTGTTCTGCTCCCCACTCTGTCTCTGGTAAATCCTCTCACCACCCCACACCTCTGGCCTGCACCCCAGTTCTTGTATGCATAAATAAATAAATCGTTTTTAAAAAATTACCTATTTTTCATGCCATTTGCACAAGACATTTTCCATGTAGCATAACTGTAATCTATGTTATGAACTTTATTACTCGTTTTACGTCAAGAAAATCTGATGACTTAATGCCATTTTAAAAAGGAACCATACCAATCTTCGGTCTTTTTTTTTTTTTTTAAACAAAGTCCTTAAATATGGCTACAAAAAAGAACCCAGACCACCCTAATGAAATCTACTTCATCTATATCTAGTGCTTCATGTGACTTGGCATAATCGCTAACAGGGTAGTCTTGTTTTTCCCCAGATTAATAAACTTGAATCAATAGATTTTTAACTATGTGACCTCACACAAGTAATCTAACCTGTGTCTTGACATCCTTTTCTGTAAAAAGGGGGGATTAACA
Source organism: Scalopus aquaticus (assembly GCA_004024925.1). Lineage (NCBI taxonomy): Eukaryota > Metazoa > Chordata > Mammalia > Eulipotyphla > Talpidae > Scalopus > Scalopus aquaticus. The sequence continues at coordinate 133,337 of PVIJ01000041.1, forward strand.
GCAACTATCATATTGTAAAAATGAAACAAACCTGCTTATGCTTACATGAAGTGCTTATGTACTGCCTTCTTATATGTACCTTGCAGAGAAGGCTTGTATGTGAAGGCTTATTGTTATTACTATCATGCTCAATATATCTAATCACAGAATATTAACATTCAAATCAACTTGAATTAACCTAAAATTAACCAAAACTAATTATTAAATTCATATAACCAGAAAGTAACAAATTCATTCAACATTAGTTCAGAAACTGATACTATGCTAGGTTAATCTACGCTCCTTTAAGTCAGGGCTCTCATTAGTAAATGGTACAAGCAAAGGAATACCTCTGAATTTCATAATTCTATGGTTAGGGGGAAAAGGGGTAGGTATAAGTTATAAACAGTAAGGGAAGACTAAAAAGAAACAATTTATAATGACTAAAAATTCTATGAAAATTCATTTAGTGACATTAAAAGATGTTTGAGATAAACTGTTAAGTAAAAAAAAAAGAGGAGGGTACAGATTACTTAGGCTATAAAAAGATTATTAAGGCATAATGAAAACATGATTTTATATACACAGATCCAAAGAAAAGCCTGGGACAAGGGATGCTAAATTGTTCACATTACCTTTGTATGACAGGATCATGGGTGAGTTTCACTTTTTTTGGGGGGGGGTAATAGTATTTTATAACTTTAACTTAATGTTCAAGTAACTCAAAAACACCAAAATAAGAAAAAAGACATCGAGGTATCCTATAGACACTCATAAAAATCAGGTACTTCAAATTCTAACTGGCTGGACAGAGATTAACCAATCCATTCATAACCTTGTACGCACTATTTAGAATAATATTACTAGCATGTTAACAATTAACTATTTGGACAATACTCAAGTACTAAAAATCTTTCACAATGATACTTAGACCCTTAACTTAAAAAAAGGAACTTTGGAACCACACAGAACATATAATCTGTATCTGTTACAAGCACCATGGTCTATACCTGGCAAAAAAACCATATTATTTTCTAGTTGATCACTACTTATATGAAAGGCCAACTCTGTAGTTTTTATTAGATTAGAACTTAAAGTGGTTAGGAAAACAGGGTTCCCAATGTGACTAGTGCGGGTTTCCAGAGTTATCGGTCTGAGAACATGTCAGGGATATTGTAGAAACAATCCTTTTGATGAATGGGGGTTTCAACAAATTGATAAAAACTTTCACTTCAAGATTATTTTCAAGTTCATATGAATCCAGACACTCATAATCAACCAACCTTCAAAGAGAGAATTTTTCTATGTGAGCCCATTCCCTTAAATCGCATATGGAGTTGTAAAACAATGTTACCTCAATTTAAAAACAATAAATATATTTTCTAAAAATGAAAAATTTTCCGTTTCTTGTCAAGAATGCTGCAGGGCTGATTCCAAAAACAATTATAAGGTGCCATCTAGTGGGTGTTTTTTATAAAGTTTCTCAGCTTACACTTCCACGTTATAAAATAATCGTAGGTACAAAATTCCAATTCTAAAATAAGTTCTAGGGTATAATGTAAAGCATGATGACTACAGTTGGTATTATTACTGTACATTTAAAGGTTGTAAAAAGAATCAATCTTCAAATTCCTCAACACACACGAAAAAATTTCCGCATGGTAGTGGATGTTAATTAGGCATATAGAGAAAGCAATCCATAATTTATGCATACATTCAATCACTACTACACAACTGAAGCTGTTAATTATTTCTCATATAAATAGGTAAGAGAGCTAGATACACACATGGTATGTATAAGGAAATACTGTTCCCTGTATTATTTCCTCACCAATTACTGAGCTGAGCTGGTGGACAACATACCATTTTTTAAAAATACATCTCTGACTGGTAATATTGATTTTAAATCTTAAGTTGAACCTCTACTACCATTACAGAGAATAAGGAAGTGCCCAATTATTGCCTAAGTGGTCCAGAGCCTCTAATACAGCATGCACAGTTTAGAAAGGAGACCCAATTTAGCAAATATGCTTTTATCATTCACTTCAGTTGATAATAAAAAAAGATTAGTATCATTGCATCAGAACAATAATTACTGTTACCACTGCTCTACACTATATGAAAACACATTAACCTGGCCTAAATAAGCTACATCTGATATTTAGAAACCAATAGGTTTTAGCAGCCTTCAAGTTTTACAATGTTCCTGCCTGTTCAAGCTGCAGTGGCCCTCTTTTTCCATTAGGGGTGGCAGTAACACAAGTTACAACCAAATAAAATGAGATTAATGAGAAGAATTAATGTGGAATAAATACATAATCAAGGCAAAGTTGAAGGCTGAGATATCCAATCAGATATTTATAGTTTTAGTCTGTGGTATTCAAATAAAAGTTTGGGGCTACATGTAATCAGAAGAAATTCACATCTAACTAAATTTTCCTACTTAAAGACTCATTTTTTGCCTTCAGAAACAGAGGTTATAAATATTTTTTTAGAGCTTCTAATTATCTAGATATTTTCAGAATCCCACATTGTAAAACAAAATATCAATTTATTTGGAGAACATCTGACTGACTGATTAAAAGTTTTTACTTCGAAAAGAATTTTCAACAACCTATCCTAATTGGCTTACTCACAAAAATTTTGCATTTTTAAATTGCTATTCCTGGTGTCATATTAAATTTATAGGAAAACTTATTTTTAAGGAGCTATTCTTCTAAAAATAAAACCTCTTATTTTATATTAATTTATAGGGTGGAGAAATTTACAACAGTATTCCGACAGGGAACAGATACAGCAGTTACCAAAGTGGAGACAGTTTTTGAACAGGAGTCATTTATGCTTCTCACCAATACTGTCCTTAAATTTGTATGGAGGACACCTTTTTTTCAACAGATAGCTTGAAAAGTGATGTCCAATAAAAAGATGTTTGCAAGCTCACTCTTAATTATTTTAGAAAAAATAAGCTGACTACCTTCAAAACCACCATTTTTTATCCTGCCACCTCTCACAAAGTATATATACACTACACATTCTTTCAGGTCTGAAACGTTTTAGCTATGCCATCCTATCAGATTTGGGACAATTGACATATATCTAACTTTGGTGCTATGGTTAAAAATATTCTTTATGTTGTTATTTTGCTCTTTATTTTTTATTAGTACTCAAAAGGACACTATTTCTGACAGAGCAAATAAACACAAAAAAGTGAAAGTCAAAAACGTGGATTAAAATACTGACTAACTAGGAGCAGGCCTTGGCTAAGTGAGCTAACTTCTGAATCTCCACCTAACCCTGGAAAGGGATCCCCGCCAGCTTTAAATGCTGCTGAAGCTTTATTTCTTTAACTACTCGACAACAGATTTCAACAGACCAAAACTTCTCTGGCCTACCTCTAAATCTACTTCTTCAGCAAAGGTTTTAACAGAAATCTGAGGAGTGTAGTGATAGGGCCAAATCTTAAAGGGGCTCTTTGTAGATTATAAGTGAACTGCTTTTGAGAAAGTCTCTGTAGACATCTTACTTTGGCTGCTCCTCTATACAAACTGCTGTGGAGCCTAAGAAAAGCAGCTTTCAAATGGGCAAGTGCACAGATTTGGTACTCCTGCCACCAGGCTGCAACCGCTGCCAGAAACGGGAGTGATTCAAAGCAATTCTACACATCACACGCCTCCACGTCTTCCCATTACTTGGCAACCAGACACTGGGATCAGTCATCCAGCTGAATGTCAAGAGTCGGAAAGTCATTACCAGTGCAAAGGTTTCCAATCTGGACTTTTGAAAATGATTTATTTAAAATCACTACAAAGATGATCTTTTTATATTGTTGTTATAAGCTTGGAAGAAATTTGTAAAAAATTAAGACCGTAGTAAGAAAATGATCTATCAAGTACACAATGTGTGACATGTTTGAAAGAACATTCACATATACCTTTCGGGATCAAAGGCATTACTGGCACTTATTAAAGGAATTAACAGGCATGGTTTTAAATACTGCTTACACAGACTGAGAATTTTCAAAGATATTTACATGTGAAAGTCTCACTTTCAGGCTCCTCTAACACCATGTCCAACTTGAAAGGTATTAGTGATGATTTACTTATAGGCTTTTTAACCTTGAAAAAAATAGGTATCATTGTAAGTATTAGTAATGGTTTAAGTCAAATTACATCAGATGTACATTTGAATGCATTGTTTTTAAAGGGTGAATGATTACACATTTTGTGACCATACTACGCTAAAAAGCAGTTTTCTGTACTCCAACTTAAATAACTTCAAGACTGTCACTGAAGACAACACCTCTTTTATACAACTGTTTGTGAATTTTTTAGATTAAAAGAAAGAAACTACTAAATGAAGGAAAGTTCAAGTCTAGAAGTTAGAAAATGTATCTCTAACAAAATAGGCTATTTTTAAAATAATCCTAAATGTAATGGTTATTCTAATTTTGTGAAAAGGGCTATTTCTAGGGAAAGAAATTGAGAATGGGTTTTACTGATCTTTCATATCAAGAACAATTTGTAAAAAGACCAATCTTAGAAAGGAAATTTATTTTCATCTTAAAACAGTATCATTTTAATTCTCCAACAGTCCTAACAATTTTTTAAAATTTAACTAGCTCTGAATTCTGTGAGAAAACTACATAACTCAGTTAAGGAGGAATAATAATACCATCTGGTGGTGTGGTTACAGGGGGAGGGGACTGGTAGATATTAAAGCAAAAATGCTGGGTTTAAGGGATTACGCTCAGTGAAATAATTCAGAAGGAGAAAGAAAAATATCAGATGGTTTCACTTATAGGAGGAGTATAGGTGAACCAAATAAGGATCAGGGAAAAACATTAACAAAACAAAACAAAGCAAAACAAAAATAAACTGACAACTGTAAATCAGACATTCTGCAGGGTAGGGGAAAGGAGAGAGATCAAAACGAGGATGGGAAGAGCACAAGGAATAATGGTGATGGTGCACAGGTTAATTGGTGGTAGAAATTCTAGAGAGTCTACACCTGCGAAAAGAAAGCAAACAGTGTACAAAAATGAACAATGGTGTAAAATATATATAAATAAAAAAATTAATAAAATAAATGCTGGGTTTTAAAATGTGACTACAGCTTTATTTGAAATTTATCTTAAATGGCCATTTTATCAGAAATTGCACTTCTAGACAGAATGTGAAAATTCACTATCTTATTTCCAAGAAAAACTTGGTTCTAATCAAACAAATCTCATTCTCATTACATCCCATAGTTCTACAACTCATTATACCATTTCTACTACAGATTTTCCCTGCTATCCCAAAGTAGAATATTCCTATTTGATATGAATTGTTAATATTTTTTTTGGATGTGGAGACACTAATAAAATTTTGAATATAAATTAATGGTAATAGCATTCCAGACCCCAAAAAATAACTTATCAAACATACCAAATAGGAACAGCCTACTTTTCAATTGCAGGAGAAATGTGTATAAGCAATATTTTCTCTACCAACTGACATTCTTTCTTCCTCATCAAAACTCTACAAAAAAACTTAGTGAGCATGGAACTTATTTTCTTATTGACCTCATCTAACTTGATTTAGGAATACTCCCACTTGTTCTTCATTCAAAATCACATTTATAGAACTAGAACAAACGTAAAGGGTTATCCAATTTAACTCCCTCATTGAAAGAAGATGAAATTCAGGCCCACACTAAGAAATTTATTGAAGGTCCCAGAACTCATTCAAGTTGAAAGAGCTGGGATTAGTACAAAGTCATCCGTGGGGTTAATTTTTCATTTTCATTCATCAATGAGAAGTTTAAAAGGTAACATTTCTGAAAGCAACTGAAATTTATTCATTTAATACTTCTCAAAAACAAAAATGCAAATCATTGACGTTTCACAAAACGTAAAAATTTTATTCACTACCTTGCACATCTTGAAAAACAAGGCAAAACAATATATGAAAACCAAGAAGGAATTCAGACTTCTGAGAAAATGTATCTCACGTGTATTGATATTCCCCTGAAGAGGTTTAATTAATTTATAGACTTAATTAAAAATATACCAGTCTATATTCTTCTGTCCCCGGGGTACCCAACCTCTTTCTACCTTTAAGTAATTTATACCTCATACTTAGGGGATGCTATATTGAGGAACTGACGACAGTAAAGAACAAGGCAGATTCAAAAACACTGTACACATTCCATGAAATTTTTGCCTGGACCCACAAACATTTCTACCTAGGTTCTTTCCATGAAATGCTACACTCAACTATGTTTGAAAACTGTAGTCATATTATCCCAGATCTGCTTTCACTTAAAGTACCACTCTGTACCATCTGTCTACAAAGTAGCTAAGACCTTACTAATAAGTAAGTCAGATCCTCCCAGTCCTTCCTTTCCAAATTGTGCTTTGATAATAAGAGCATCTTTCACAATAACTTGTTAAGAATTATAAAATAATTTGTAAAATAATTATTGCAGATTTACACTCTAAGACATCAACTCTATTAACACCGCAGACATTTGATTATATTTCATCTGAAAGTTACCCAGCAGGAAGAAATATTTCCAATTTGCCAATTCTTATAATAAGTTTTATCAATGGCTATGATTTGGAGTTTAGGACTTTTCCCGACTTATTCATCTTTCTGTACCCATTAGGAATGAGTTCACAAGCAGAAAGTTGAAGATATATATTACTGTCAAAACAAGAATCTCAGAAAACAGACTCATAAAATTAAACTGCATTTTTAAGTAAAACAAACATTTCTTTTAATATATCCTTCCATTATGGATATTTAGTTAATTCAGAGACTTATCAACACTCTTGTACTCCTCTAAATATTCTCAGCGGCAGTCTTTCAAAAGAGTTTGCAGTTCGATAAGAATCTAATAAAAATGTGTGAATAGTTTTATACCACTCAATTTTACAGTTCCAAACAGCCTTTTGGGACATCCTTCTCATTATGCTTCTGGCTCTGTCCCTTTCATTCTGTGGATTGATTTTCTTCTGTGAATTTTTCACCAAATAATTCATACACATAAAATTACATTTTTTTCACTTTGTGAACAATAATTGATATGTATCCTTTGTCAAGTTAATCTTGAGATGAAGAGTCAATGTTTTCCTTTGAGGATCAAAGAAATAATTTGAGGGGAAAATAGTGAATATACTCTATTGTCTCTATGGTGTTTAGGCTCAAATCCCTCCAAACATCAACATAAAATTACACTACATGTGGATTTTAAGATTTCAAGTTACAGACTGAAGTTCTTATTACAGCAGCCAAAATCTAATCTGAATGCTTATTTTTACTTCTTTACACTACCCAAATCAAATAACTTTTGTCGGGCAACTAGACACTCAGCTGAGTCAATGAACATATTTCAGACAGCTGCTTCTTGTTTGTGAGCCTAAAACTATTTTTGCTGAAGGAAATGTAGGTTGTACAAAGAGAAATAAAAATTAGTATCCATGGAAAAAAAAAAAGTTCCCACAACAAAGACCTCCACTTAGAATAGTCTGTAGATGAAAAGCAACCTGAAATGCATTTGTAAACCTCATTTAACCAGAGCATAACTAAACAGATATTTCTTAATTAACCAGAGTTGGGGGGGAAACTGCTTTTAGGAAAAAGTGGCAGATTATAAAAACAAGTTAATATCAATTAAAAAAGAGGGGCAGGAGGTGGAGGGGTTGCTGGCATTGGTACTGGCAATTCATTAGATGTCAGTACCTACTTCCTCAAATCTCAATCTCTCCTCTGTGGGATATATTATTAATACCGTAAAATAATTACCATATGGGTCATGACACCAAAATCATCCCTCCATTATAAAATAAGCTTCAGTCCACTTTTTATTAAGTCAGTAATATACTAACATTTTTGTAATGACTTACAGATATTAAAATTGAAATTCTTCTATCTTTCAATGAATAAGAATATCAACCTAAATTCTTCTTTTCTAACATTTCAGTTTATCCTATAATTTTCATTCTAGGAAACAGGGATATTGATTTTATTTCTTATATAATAAAATTATTGTTTGATAAAAACTACCAACTGTTCCTTGATACTTAAATATAATGAGCCAAATTTTGTCAACTGACATTTTTCTCTAAACTATCAGAAAAAGTATTTTCTCAAATGCTGTGGTTAAGAAATAGTGAACTCCAACATATATAACATCTATGTCAAATGCAAGCCAAGGTATACTAATAAACATGCAACGATGTGAGAATATGCATGAATACAGTCCTAGTTTGGATTCATTTGATAATTCCAATGAAATCAGGTATATGACAAATCACGTAAGGGAAAAAAAGCTCATCTTTTCTCCATTCCCATGCTTCATGAGTCAGAGTAAGGGCTTGGGTTTGGCGGTCAGATAGATCTGGCTATTAATTTTTACCACTGCTAGTTGTCTAATTTAAGGGTCTCCACTAACTCATCTGTAAAAGAAGGCTAGTCCCTGCCTCACAGGATGATAAGAATGAAAACAAACAACAAGGAAAACCCCTTTTAGAATGTCTCTCATATACTACCATAAATATTTACTGACAGCAGGAAAAAAGCATGAATTAACATTATTTTCTTCCTTCTTCAAGCTCCGAGGTAACAGACCACCCCCCAAGAAATGATTACAGACACTTCTACGTGATAATATCCATTTCCAAACTAATATCATCAGATCTATTCCAAATTAAGCTTGAAAACACCCTTCACTCCCTGAATCCAAACTCTTCAAAGGCACTTCACAGTCTACTCTTAGAATTTCTCAGATTGGTATTCCCCATTTTTTTGTGCACACTTTCTTTGTGTGCTCCCTCTATCTTACAAACCAACCCCCCCCCCAACACACACACACACACCAGGCCCCAAACTCCCTTTGTCTTTCACTACCTCTCAGAAGGTGTATTTAAGGCCCAATTCCTACACTATTTAAAAATGCCCCTTTTCTATTCCTCTTCATCCAAGTGAGAGATTCATTCTATGCAAAATAACATCTCCTTCCTCTAAATGTCTTAATTCCCTAGAACATGAGCCAGAAAGTTCCTAGTGACCCTCTTCTATCATCACAAGTGATTATTTTCAATCTGTGACTCAAACTCTTAATGTTTTAACCTCTGCTCCAGACATATGTACATAATTATGATACCTAGTCTCTTAATTACAGTAGTGACTCTTAATTATAAACCCTCACTGAAAATCACAGATTTAAATCCTTGAAATTTATCAAGGTTTATCTTTCCCTTGCCTGTAAACTCTACATGGAGGAGAGGAACTGAGAAACAGTGGGTATCCCTACTGTTTTTTGAAATCCCCACAAAAATGTAAAGGAAGAAATAGGAAACATAATCCAACCAGGACTTCAATCTTAGTAAAAACAAAGAAGAGAGCCAGAATCTACTGTTGAAGATTGTCTTTGAAGTCATTTAAATGCAAGTAACTTCAAACAAATCAACAAAAATCTCTAGCACATTTTTGAAAGTTTAAAGGAAAAAGAAACATACTCAAATCAACCTTTGAGTAAGCTCTAATAAGAGCTGAAGAGATTCTGTCTTGAGTTATAATCCCGAGAGAACTGCTAACTGGAAGACTCCATTCAGTGAAATCAGACCCCACTCTTACCCTGGAACTGAGATCTAGAAGTTTTCTGACTCAAGAGTCCCAGAGTGCCAACTTCCTAGGTCCAGAGTGGTTCTTAGCAGCAGGTGGGCTACTAAATGATGAATACGGAAACCCTGTGTTTACTGGGATCAAAGAAAGCAACACTGCCATCTACCCCGTGTAAGGGTTAAGTAACAGCAAATAACTATAAATGAATGAAAACAGCAGCCAAGAATTGTCTAAGCTCAAAAAAGACCTTAACCTCAGGGCAATGATGCCATCCTTCAATTGAGACACAAGGCTTGGCCAGCAGAGGAAAGGGGAGTAAAGTGTCCATTGACTGAGCACAAAACAAATGTACAGATTCTGAGATTTGCTGGAAAAAAACCAGTTTGGCACATACACAGAAGACCATATATTTAGTGATCTTTAACTACATTATGATGTCTAGGTGAGCTTCCTTGAAGAGTACCAATTCTTCAAAATAAATACTAATATTAAAGTTCCATTTTCTCTTCTATTGTTTGTTTTTGAGGTTTATTTATGCATATAAGAATTGGGGTGTAGGCCAGAGGTGTGGGGGGTGAAAGGATTCACCAGAGACAGAGTGGAGAGCAGAACAGGTAGAGTGACTGAAATACACTACTGAGGGGAGCAGCAGGCTAGATAGGAGTAGTCTGCTGCACCCTGTGGGTCAGCTCCCCGGCCAGGGAGCCAGGGATCCAACTCGTGCTGCTGTGGCTGGTGATAGCTTGATAGTGCTGAGACTTTAACCCCTGCACCACAAAGGAGGCCGTTTTTATATCATATTTTTAAAGTTCGTATTTTTCAGAATTAGTAAAACCTATTCAGTCTTTTAGAAATATGAATTTTGCAGCCAAGATAATAATGGTATTACACTAGGAAATTAACTTCAGGAAAAGATTAATTGCTCATTTTTTTCCACTCAAAATTACAGATTCATTTGAATATTTCATTGTTTATCCAGATACACGCTCCCAGACAAAATGAATACTGTTACTGCAGCAAAACCTTAATTTGAATGAGGTTATTCAAAACTATTTTAATAAGATTCTCTTTAATATATCTATACTTCACATAATTACACATCTAATCACATAATATCAACTACAATGTTACTTTTACATGTATTACTAACTTTGCTGTATCACAAATGCAAAACGCAAGTAAAATTAAATGTGTAGTTCAAAGTTATTCTTAATTTAACATTTAAAATTTCCTTTTCTAAGTTAGGCCCATTCACTACAGACTCTATTAACAAATGCATTCCCTAGTTTCCTCTGAAGGAAAATATTATATCATATTTACACAATTTATAAATTGCATACTATATTTAAGGATGATCCAATTTACTAATAATAATAGTTTATTTTTAATATTTTCTGCAATTAAATTAGTGATTATATAGTTCTCTTTCAAAAGATATTGAACTAAAGTAAGAATACTAAATGACTGCTGTAAGATTTTCTGAGGCACTTTTAAGTCTGTCTAAATTAATAAAATACTAAGTGAATTAGTACTGCAAAAGAAACTTTATCACTGATAATTTAAAATATTAATGCAAATACTTAACAGGTCAAACATTTCACATTATTCAAAGACACCATATAAGAGTGGTTAGAATGAACATTCTCCTATCAGTAAAGTTTTCATGTCAGGTAATTTCTCCCATTTTCCCGTATAAGCATAAAAGAATATTTCTCTCCTTGTATTCCTGAGGAACAAAAAGTAATCTGCTCTTCCAGAGATAGGATAGTATTAATTGCTTCTTTCAAAGTAGAACATTTGGCATAGCATGTTTTTGCAGAATTTTGTCGAGTAAGCAGTTAGGAGAGGTGAATTATCACAGATCGTCTGACTTCTTATTCCTTATGGCTGGACAGCCCAGTATATCTTGGGTGTTTTATGTGTTTGGAGGTTGAGGGTAAGAAGTCAACAAATTGGCTTTCTTAATATTTACCATTAAAAGAAAAACTAAAAGGAATTTAAAAATTACAAATTTTATTTAGAATTAATGTCACAAAATTAAATCTTTCATTAAAGTTTCCCTTTATCTTTTTTTTTTTTTTTTTTTTTTGGTTCTTGTTACAAATTCTTGTGCATTTTTCTCCTCTTGACCTAAAATTTGCTAAAATTAATGGGATTTTGACAAAGCAGGTCCTTAGCATCAGGGCAAGATTAGATGACTTTGTTTCTTCTTATTAAAAGCCTACATTGCTTCATGGTAAAGCACACAGCTCTCTGGTCAGGGTGCTCAGGAGTGATTGGGCAGTGTTTACAATTTATAGAAAGTTAAGACAGAGGTCAGATCCCTTGCTCTGTGTGGTGTGTTGTCTGGCACTTTTGCTTTTGGAGAGAATTTAGAGGCATTCATAAGATGAATTCTGGACAAGTAACAGGCTTAGGTAATAGTCATGTGAGAATTCCAAGAGAGCCAGACAATCCCAGAAAGTGGTTGCAGAGTTAATCTACCTTAAAGTGGGAGTGTGCAATATCATGGGAAGACAGAGGGAAGGTAGCAAGAAATTAAGTTCAGGTTCTCACTCATCATTTATCTGAAGTTGATCGAGATGGTAAAAGAATGGATCACTTGCTCCAGTATTAGATGAAGACAAACCTCTTGGCCCCACAAAAAGACAACAGTAGACAGAACACTGACTTTAAGATGTTAACTGGAGTCTGAGAAGAGATATGGGGTTAAACTGTACAGCAAACAACAAAAGGTTGGACAAACTGCCCTGCTTACCTCTGTGTGGCTAGAGGAAGAGGAGCAGCAGCGAGAGGGCAGAACTCAAGGTTTTGCATTGGCCAAAGTCTGGGGTGCCTGGTGAATGAAACTGGAAAGCCAAAGGCAGTCATGACACTTTCCCAAAGAAAGATTAATGGATTCTTCCTAAACAAATTAACCCTAAATAACAGAGAGAAGGGAAAATCTGATGTATGTCCCACTTGCTGGGAGCGTTGGAGACAATTACTGGCAGGTTGCTGTGATACAGCTATGGGCATAAAGCCCATTATGGTAGAAGGATTCAAGATTTTGGTAGTAGTGCCCAGATAGCCAATGAGAAACTGTCATTTCAACTGAAGATGGAATATAAAATATTGAAGTCAATGAAGTCAAAGGATTCTTTAGATCACTAGTCTGCCACGCTCAATTTGTTAAAAAAAAAAAATATGTAAAGCTCAAGAAGGACTGAGTTAGACATAGCTCTATGTCCTAAGTTAGTGGAAGGTATTCAGTTATTCATATGAAAGTCATCCTTCATATCTTATTCACATTATAAATATTCCTTGTTTATACAGCATTTTCTAAATACTATGGGATTACTTCTATTTCCAAAAAGCTCTCAGAAAAAACACTGTATTCAACAAGCTATTTTCAGGGAATTCTTAAGTATCTGCAAGTAACAAGTATCTGATGCACTCAGGACAATATAAAATTCTCACTTTAGTCACACAACAATTGAGGTAAATATTTCACCCTTAGTTTTATGAAGAAACTGAAATTCAACACTGTCATGTAGACTGCCCAACATTTCACAGCTCACAGAGGAGGGATTCAAACCATACCCAACTTTGAAAAGCCATGAAGCATACGTAGGGCTGTCTAAATTACAACCACAAAATTAATTATAACATGAAAACAAAATTGACTTATTAGAAGGAAGTTTACTATTTTAATTTTCTTAAGTGTTTAAAATGTACCTTTAGATCATACATTTAGAGTTGGTATTATGTCACAGTAATTCATTCATTAATACTTCATAATCATAATTTATTCTCAAACTCTATAAATTCTAAAGCTGGCAAGAGATACAGACTGTGTTTATGGAAAAATATGAGCTTGGCTGTCCTGATTTTCATAACCTGACTTTCTCCCAGACTGGGAGTTTAAGGAAAACCTTACCACTCTTACCAACCTCATATCACTCCGCTCCCATCAGGGATTCATGCACCAGCGAGTGAATAGGCTTGCCAAGCCCCCAAATAAATTACTCACTTCCACCCTCTCTTTCCTCATCATTCCTTCAGTCATACTTCAAAACCTAATTTTAAACTCATGTAGAAATCCCAATGAATACCACCTAGTCTGGTCTACTCTGTTAACTGTAGGCCTCTTCTGCACACATACAACACAACTCCTTTATATAATTGTCAGTTTCTCGCTTAGTTGTTTTTGTTTGCATGTGTGTCCATCCTGCAAGAATCACTGAGATGAGTTTACAAGTTTATTTCTTCTAGGCCATGCCCTAACTCATTCTCCTCCCCCCAAAGCACCACCAACTAAGCTCTGCAAATAGTTGTCACTTAATAAATGCTGATTGACTTACTACAGTGGAACAATTCGCCTCTGGTATGTCTCAATATCCCATTGACTCCTCCACATCTATAAACATGCTGGAGATGATACCAGGTACTGCTAGAGGCTTGGGGTCTTCCTGAGGGTGCCTGGGACAAGAAAAACACAGAGAGAGACCAAAGACAGTCAGGAGAAACACAGAGAGAGGGGACACAGAAATAAATAGAGAGTAGAATAAAGAGTAAGAGGAGCAAGAGCAAGAGTCAGTTATTATAGAAAGATTATGCAGCCAAAGACACTCAGAGACAGGGAGGAAGTCAACAGTCTGAACTTGGGTTTTGGTTTGGAAACCTCATTTTTGGTATTATTTACTTAACGTAATAGGTGACTTCATGTTATGAACTTGATATAATCAACCATCATTTCAACATTATTTCTAAGGCTTTTCTAAGCTTCTATATTTAGCCATTAGAAGTCATCTTTACACAGTCTCATCATTGGAGATACACACACACACACACACACACACACACACACACACACACACAATCCCCCAAACAAAAGAAAATATTTTCCCAATTCTCCAATTTAGAAAATGGTTATTTCAGAAAGGTAATATGACTTGTCCAAGATCACAAGCAAGAACATGGTAATTGGGGTCTCAAATTTTCTAATTTCAAAATATGTGCTTTTTTTGATAACTTATACTGTCTCTATTAGAAATGACTCATATATAAAACCCAAACTGTTCTATAAAATAAATTCAAATTACATATTCAAGATAAAATTATTTATGGGAAGGAACTCTGCAGTTTAGTCACAGGAATGATTTACCTCAGGGTTTCACTTGTTTTAAAAATCTATCAGAATGGAAATATGAGAATAACAAGAACATTTCAAATAGCAATGAAATCAAGTGACTAGCAACTTGACAAAATTTTAACATTTATCAAAGGAACCAGAATTAGTTCATTGCATTTCCAATCTTGTACTTTCAAAGTCTTAATGATAGAACATTTTTAGTTGAAATATGAATAGATGCTCTACATTTCAGTAAATTCTTAAATCTCAGTACTGGTAAACTTGTCTCATAATTGAATTGCAATTCAATTTCAGGGTACTACATATAGAAGAAATGATTTAATGCATCACTTTGGTAAGCATTAGTATTTTCTCTTGAGGGATACTCATACTCTTCTAAATTATCATGCCCTTTGGAAGCAATCAATGCAATTGCCAGAAAAGCTCCTTTGATACAAATGTAAGCATGTTATTGGATTTCACAGCAAGTCAAGGCAATAAGTGTACAAAGAAATCTCTACTCAGTTGTGCATCAACATGTTTTCTCATGTTCAGCAATTTTTACAACAGAAATTTTTAAATAAAGCCTAAAGTATAGTACTGCTCTGCCCTCTAGTGACTGGATAGGTTTTATTAACTCCATGCTTTATAAAAGCTGCTTTTTGAGCAATATTTGGAATTTTTTTAAATATATTTGATAGTTGCTTTTTATCATTTGACTAATGAGCATAGAGTAATGGTCAACTTTTTAAGATATGGCTTTGGGATTAACATAATGCAGGGAAAAAACACTTTTTAAGATTTATTTATTTATGCATACAAGCTGGGTTATAGGCCAGAGGTGTGGGCTGGTGAAAGGATTCACCAGAGACAGAGTGAGGAGCAGAACAGGCAGACTGACTTAAGTACACTGCTGAGGGGAGCAGCAGGCGAGGCAGGAGAGGTCTGCTGCGCCATGTGGGATTCTCTCTGGCTGAGAAGCTGTGGCTCTGGATAGCTTCATAGTGCTGCACTTAACCTGTTGTGCCACCAGGGAGGCCCAAGAAACACTGTTTTTATAGGCATGGCCTACCTAAGAACTATAAATTAGTAGGAAATGTAATATAATTTTCCAATCCTTTTTCAAATGTTTATGCAATTTATCTGGATGGGTCAAAGAATTTCATTCAGTTTGTTAACGACTTTGCAAACTGTATAAAATCTTAAATTGGTCAATTCTATTCTTTTGGATATCAGTATCAAGGTAAGTGGTTCTATTTACAGTGCATAAAAGAGCAACTTTCAACTAGCAGAGCAAAAACATGCTTAATAAAAAATTATACTGAGCACTGTTTACCCTTCATTGTTCAAGTGGCACTTTAGGATTTTCCTGAACTTCAGTGTCATCATAAGGAAAATAATTGTCATTTACAGGTGAAACAATAATCACGAATGCCTGTTAAGACATTTACAGAGATTCAAAGTCATAAACTTCTTGTAAGGAGGTGATGCATTTCTCCAACAACATATCTGCTCTCATTAAGCCCAAGCTTGTACTTGTACATCTGCATTTGTACATCTACACACTTAAGTTAAAAATAAACATTACATTTGTATATGTGGATGTAAAAGGATGCCTGGACATGTGAAGATACCACAGGCAGTACAGTGGTGTAATCAGGAACACAAGCTCTGCCGCAAACTGCCAGGATGTGAATTCCAGTTCTGCCATTTATGAACAACATGACTTTGAGCAGAATATTCTACCTCTCTGTGCTTCAGCTTCCTCATCCACAAAATTGGAATAAAAAGACACCTACCGATAGTAACATTTCATATCTTGGTAAGTATTTAGATTACAAATAGGTTATTTCTCAAAACTCAGAGAATGCACATTTAAGATTTGTGCATTTCACAGCATACAAATTTAGCATTAAAAGAAAAAACTTGTATGTAAATACTGAACTGTCAATAATATACAGACTGAAGTATTTAAAGGAGTTATAATGATATCTAAAATTTATTTTTAAATACATCCAAAAAGAAACTTATGATGGATAGATTATAGATATGTAATAAGTAAGTACAGTAAAATGTTAATGGCTAGATCTAGATGGTTAGTATATGAATGTGTAAAGTTTCATGTTTGAAAGTTTCATAAGATGTTGGGGAAAAATACATTTACTTCTCATAGAGTTGCTATTAAAATTAAAATATACATAATAGTATTAAATATAAACTTATGTGCCTGACAATCAACATGGTGTGTGATAATGTGTTCAAGCAAATTAAAAATGATTTATCTCTAGAGACAGTCAGACATTCCCAAACTGGAGTACTTGCCATCCAGAGGATTAAAGCTTAAATTTCAAATACATTATAAAATTCCATAAACCAAGTAGACAACATGGTTTGCTTTTTTTTTTAAGCTTTATTTATTTATACATACAAGCTGGGGTACAGGCCAGAGGCATGGGGCGGCGTGACGGTTCACCAGAGACAGAGTGGGGAGCAGAACAGGAAGATCAGAAATCCACTGCTGAGGGGAGCAGCGGGCGAGGCAGGGAGAGGTCTGCCGCACCATGTGGGAATCTCCCAGGCTGGGCGTCAAACTGGCGTTGCAGCTGCAGACAGCTCCACAGCACAGTGCTCAACCACTGCGCCACCACCGGGGAGGCCCAACAACATGGTTTTTGAAAGTCAAAAAGAGCTGATTTGAATCCTGGTTCTGTTTTTAAAGAGGCAGCTCAATGTATTCAAATGTTCCAGCCTCCGTTCTCTCAAGTATAAAATAGGAATAATGGTACCTACACCTAATGGTCATTGTGGAGATTAGAAAAATACACACCAAGAATGGGGAGAAATTAACACATAAAATGCAAATAATAACAAATTGTTTTTGCCATTTCAATCACTATCATAGTTAGGGTGAGACTTATGTGTCCTCCCAACTACTATTCTCTGCAAATGGAAACAAAAGTGGCTATGTGTCAAATCCTAACCCAGAAACTTCATATACAGAAGGTCCCACAACTCTGGAGGGCTTTCTAAGGATCTTTATTAAAACAGTAGACCTTATTTAAAGTATCATTGTACTTAGAGCAAAAGGAGAACTGGCAATGACAGGGAATACATTATTCATCCCCCTGTAATGCCAGTTATAATAAAAGCCCTACGGGTGAGGCATTAGTATGTTTGCTGGTGATATATTACACTTCCATGCACTTGAGGGAGTGAAATTAGCACCTGGGTAAGTTTTGACTTGAAATCATGTAAGGTAACATATTTAAGAAAAGAAAATTAAGGTACACTTACAGAAGATGAGTTTTATGCTCCCAGGAAATGGCCTAAAATAATAAATTGCACCATGAAAACATATACAGCATTGACTGAAGAGAGAATAAAGAGCTTGGCAATGAGAGGGGTAATATATTAGAAACTGGCTCTGCCTTGACCACTCTACAAAAACTGCTTTCTTCAAAGAACCTGGGAAACCTAACCCAAACATTTAGATGTCTCTATTTTTCAACACTTCGTTGAAAAACTCTTTTTCCATCTTCCTCAGCACTATATTGCTTTTCCCAGCACAGACACAACTGTTTTTCTTTCCTTTATAGACTTCTCATTACAAAGAAAGGCGAGTGTTTTCAAAGGTTCTTTTGAAAGATCTTCTATTTTCACCAATTTTCGAAGTTTCAGGTCTACCTCTCTCTGAAGCTATAACTATTTTCAGCCTAAATCTCTTCCAAATCCATCCCAAATTTCTAACTATACCCTAAACATAATTATATGGATACTGTCTCTGCATTTAAATCTAACCCACCCCAGACTTCGCCCAGATTAAATAGTAGTAAGCATCAAATGTTTAAGAAACTCTTCACTGAAGAAATCCTTAAAACTGAGCATTAATTTTTGCACTACAAGTTGAAAAACAACTTTTTTAAAATTTTATCAGTTGGATACTGCAATCCAAAATATTTTGGGATACATCCAAGAATAAAATCTCATGTCGCTTATGGTAGACCATTTACAACTTCAAAATACCGTTTAAGAATGATACTAAAAAGCTCCCTATTCCAATCTTCCTAGACCCTATCCTTTTTTCCTTCCCAACCTATCCGATTTATAAAGTCTGTTCAAAGATGTCCAATGGTTCATTTGCCTTTTAAGGGGGAAAAAAGTAAACTCGCCCTAACATTCAAAGCTCTCATACATATGGCTTTCCAGCAAAGTTTCCCATTTTACCCTTACATACACCCTATACAACTGGTAAAAGGGGTCTATTTACCTTCTCCAGATAGATGTGTCTTTTATTTACCCCTCTGTGCAGCACTCCCTGATATTCCTCTCTGGGGGTTAAGACAGATGTTCCTTCTAAGTCTTAATGAGATATCTTTGTCCATCTCTCTTTTTTCTGCCTAATTAGTTCTCAACTTCATTATCATATCATGATGCTGGCAGTGTCTAACACACTGCCTTGTACGAAGTAGTTTTAACATCTAGCTTATGAGATAAACAGAGGACCAGAAAGTACATTTATCTTTAAATGAAATACTTTCTAGTGAAAATTACAGTACATAGTTCAGGTTCTAAAAAGAAAACAGAACCAAGCTACAGACAGGTAAAAGGAGGAAAATCTGCCAGAGTACAAAGATTCTTATTGGTGGACCAGAAAAGTTTCATTTCAATATACACTAATAATGGATAAAGCACTACTTATAAAATCTGTAAATCCAAAGATGATGTATGTTTAGACTGGTCACTTATTCTACAAGGAAAAGGCAAAATTGCTATAAAAAGATCAAAAATGCCTGTTACATACATGCTTACAGAACAACTTTTAGGAGGAACAAAAAATATTTCCACAGATAGTACGAACCTATCTTTAAGACAAGTTTATTAACTTTGCTTATTAAAGATTACTGATACAATAGACAAAATAAGTTCATGTGCATGAAAATCACTAGAAAGTAAATATTTTTAACGAGGTAGCATTTTCTGCAGATGTGGGAAAATACTTTTTTCTCTTAATGCAATCAGTTGTGAAGTGCTAACCCACAGAAGTAAAATGTTGCTTTTCTTACAATTAGCAGATTAAAGTCATGACTGGATTAGGTGTTTATAAACTTTTTATTTTTTATGTTATCAGGTTGAGATAATCAATTCACAAAAATAGCTTATACTTTGAAATTCATTAAGAATTCATAATATGCTTCCTTGTTTGCTAATATTATTAGTCTTTGAAGAAAATGTCGTATATTGCAAAACTTTACTGTTATTTTGTTTAAATAACTGTTGCTTGAAAATTATCAAATTTTGTTAATGCCAATATTATGAAACAACATTTCAAAAATAACTATAAACCATTAAATGACAACTTATTCTCCTCATATTATCTAAAATCTGAGCTTCACTTATTAGGTCTTAATAAGCTATAAAATTAAATGAAATATAATTAAAATCAAACATCACTTATTATTGTATAGAAAATATTTTAAGATATGGAACAATATAAAGTGTTAATGTTATTATTTTCTAGTAAATTAAAATCCATCCTGTATTCAATAAAGACTTTCCATATAATAGACATACAATTTGGATCTAGTTATTTTTCTTGCTGTGAATGGAGATAAAAATTTGCCTGAAAATTCACTTCAAAAACAGTTAAAAATTTTTAAAAAAAATTAAAAATAAAATGCCACATTTTACCTCCTGCCCATTTTGAGAATAAACACATTTTTGGAAGTGCCCGTGCCATGTGCTAGGCTGGCATTGCACCCTCCAGTCCTTTTATCCCCATAACAAACTTTTGGGGTCAATATGCACCCCATTTAACAGATAAAGCTAAGTAACATTCCCAAATCACAATCATAAACAGCTCAGTTAGTTTCTTGACTTTGATTCCACAGACCATGCGTCTGACCAAGCTATAGTTCAAAATAAAAGTTATCCATTTAGCATTAAAGACATAGATAGAAGAGCCAAAAATATAAAATGCACTGAAGATAAAAATAGGTACTACTCTCCATGACATTGACTTCAGAAACATCTTTGGGGATTTAACTCCAATGGCAAGAGAAGCAAAAGCAAATATAAACAAATGGGATTACATCAAACTAAAAAGCTTTTGCTCAGAGAAAGAAATCATCAGTAAAACAAAAAGGCACCCTACTGAACCGGAGAAAATAGTTGCACATAATACATCTGACAAGGGCTAACAACCTAAATTATAAAGAACTCATTCAACTCAACAAAAAGAAAACAATTAACCCAATCAAAAAACAGGCAGAAGAGCTAAGGAGACACTTCTCCAAAGAAGACATACTGATGGCCAACAGGCACATGAAAATATGATCATCATCACTTATCATCAGGGAAATGCAAATCAAAACCACAATAAGAGATACCATCTCACACCCGTGAAAATGGCCCACATTAAAAAGACCAGAAAAAACAAATTTTGGTTCGGATGCAGAAAAAAAGGAACCCTCATATACTTTTGGTGGAAATGTAAACTGATCCAAGTCCCTATGGAAAACAGTATGGAGGTGTCTCAAAACATAAAAAAAGGATCTATTTTATGACCTAGCAATTAGACTTTAGATATCTACCTGACAATACAATTAGAAGGGATATGTATACTCTTAAGGCTCACTGCAGCCCTAAGTATAAATAATTCCATAATAGATAAGTTACAGAAACAGCCTAAGTGCCCAAGGACAGAGGAGTGGATCAGCCATAAAATAGGAAGGACTCTTGTTATTGTGACAACATGAACAGAACTACAGAGGAAGCTATTGGAAATAAGTTAGAAGGAGAAAGCCAAATACCAAATGATCTCACTTACATGTGGAATAAATAGAAACATAACAAAGGGTCAGTCAAAACAAAACCAATAAAAGCATCTGACTGCAAAACTAATGTGGGAGAGAAGGGGCCCAATGGAACACAGCGGAAGATTACTGGGACACAGTTGATGGGCAGGGTGTGAAAATACTATTTGTAGAGGTTTAAACCTATAACCCCCAAAGTAGATACTAGATGTTGAATTTCCTTTACCTCAATAAACAATGTGAAGAAAAAACAAAAAGTGATCCATTTAAATTTGTCTTCTATAGTGCCTATTCATATTAAGCTCCCAAAGCCAGAGTATTATACAGTTGACATTATCAAAGCAAGAATAACAATGTTTACAAGCAATAGGAAGTAAAAGTTCTACAATATTTTCACATGAAATATTTTATTACAAAAGAAATAATCAGAAAAAAAAACCCTGTAATTTTGATGATTAAGTAAAAACTCATAAAGAGACATAACTGGGACACCTTTACCTTCAACAAGAAATAACAGCCTTATTAGAAAGATTTATTTTATGTTCTCTGAGAAGTGAAACTCTCAGTGAATAATAAAGAAAGGCAACACCTATCATTTTAATAGAAACAACTAAACTTTCAGACCTGAAACCATTCATTTAAGTGCTCACTTTACCAAATGAATTGCTGTATGCTTCATCAAACTACAGGACAAAAAGACTGCTATAGCAAGAGGTTTGGCATTTAAAAGGGAGGGTTGACCATGGCTACTGTTTCCAAACTACACTCTATTGTCTCTTTTATACTATAATACAACACTTGACAACCTTAAAAATGTTGAAATCATTTTAGGAATTCAAAAACTACCTTGAGGGCCTCAACAGAGTTCCATGTAGTGCTGGATTAATGGATGGGCCCATGCTACTAGTCTGCACATAGACACACCTCATATTCTGCAGGCTTCACTGTCTCTGATGTGGCAATTTGTCATGCTTAGGATAGTATTTACCACATAAATGGTAGGCTTGTTGTTTTTTTGTTTTTTTTTAACGATATAAGCCTTGTTCAGAAGCGAGTTACTCCTCCATCTCAAGAAACCTGTGCACTGTAAGTGCCTATGGTAATGGTTAGTACCTTAAAACATTACCTGAAGTTTAATAATTCTGACATGAAGACACTGGTAATAAATGGTCTTAAAATAATAGTAATGAAAAAGAAAATAAGTATATAATACATCTGCTTTTAAAGACTAGTAATATTAACCACGGCAGACAGAACTACAAATTAAACTAAGCAGGTTATAAAAATCAATTTAAAGCTGAAATACAGTATTCTAATTTATCAGATTCATAGATTAATTTGAATACAAATATTCCTTTAAAATACCCCCCACACACACTACTCTAGTCCCAAAATAAAACATCTAAAAGTCAACTAACCATCAGTCTTTCAGGTACTTATTAACTGAATGAAGAAATAGAATACCATCTCTTAAAGCCCAGCGTGAACCAATTTCAATCTACTGACCTTAAATCTCACAACTTTCACACATATTCCACTCATAGGGTGGCTGACTGAGTGTTAGAGACGCACTTGGCACAAAGTTTACAAGTCTTAACAAACATCTGCTGACTCAATGTACATCACAAATGAGCTAACAGATACCCAGAAATCTTTTGCTGCTAATTTTAAGTACTTAAATCACTAACATTTATTGACTATAGGACTAACCACTAACTTAAAGGCACCAGAAAGACCTTTACTTTTGAAGTACATCTTCTCCCTGAACTCAGTCTGAGAAAAATTATCTCCAGGCAAACCAGGAGGTGCTTTTAACACCAGGTTCAATGGAATATAGGATTAATGAAATGAGAGCTCCTGTAATACTAATTCATCAAATGTTAACCGAGCAACTCCCCTAAGTCAGACACTGTTTCTAGGCTTGGGGAATAAAAAGAACAAAATAGACTCTAGCATAAACTTAACCCCTTTGTTTCTTGACAAGTTTATATGGAAAAGAAAAAAAAAATCTCATGCATATTTTTAGAGTATTAGAAAATGCGGGACACATTTTATACCAAAAATGTATGAAATTCTAAGAGAAATAAGAAATTTTCCCTAATAAGACCGATTTTTTTTTAAGATTTATTTATGCATACAAGCTGGGGTACAGGCCAGAAGGCGTGGGGAGTGAGAGGGTTCACCAGAGACATAGTGGGGAGCAGAACAGGCAGATCGACAGAAACACACTGCTGAGGGGAGCAGTGGGCGAGGCAGGAGAGGTCTGCTGCGCCATGTGGGAAGCTCCCCGGCCGGCCATCGAACTCGCGTCACTGCTGCCTGCTGACAGCTCCACAGCGCAGCGCCTAACCACTGCGCCACCGGGGAGACCCTAGACCGATTTATTTTTCTGGTGACACCTCTATAATACAGATAAATAAAAAATAATTGATAAGCATTTCTGAGTAATATTGAGGCTTGAACATAAAGTCAAACCTGAATATATTTATATTGTATGTAACTAGTGAATTTCATAATTAGTAAACTGAGTCTCCTGTTAAGAATAAATACACTGATAAAACTCATCATACAGAAGGCATTTGAGTTTCATTCTGTAAATAGGCTTTTGGGAAGACTGCTTTCAAAAGTAAATAGAAGACTTAAAATACCTTTTAATCAATCAAAGTGACATCCATGAAATTTGATCACAGCTCCCATAGCTTACCTTTAGTCTATAAACACCCAAGTGACATGACAAATTTTACAATATCAATTTAAAATTATTTTTACATGAAAGTATTCAAATTTCAAAGTTTCCTTTCCTCTTTAGATCTCAAAACACCAAAAACTAGAAGTCTTCTAGTGACACAGAACATCTACATGCTTTTTTTAAATTCCAAAGATAAAACTCATAAAGTTGAACCTAATATCCAGTAAGTGACTGTACTATTTACCCTTTTCCTGTTTGAGTTCAATTATTTTGAAAAGTAAAAGAATATAGCTTTGAAAAGTGTAAACTGGCTAGATAGATTATAGTAAGCAGAAACTGATAACCCAAAGGAGTAATATGTTATTCCTCAAACCTAATTCTCAAATACATCTTATTCTTAAATAACAACAAATACACGTGGAAATCAATTTTGACCAAGCTCTAATTCTTCCATTATACAAATCATTCTGATTTTCAAGTTCTTAGATTTGATCCTTTCACTTGTAAGAAACTCATTTTCATGCACAGTGACTTCAAAATGAAAGAAATGAATTCAGTAATTTCAAATGTCTGCTACCTCAAAGATTCAAAGATATTTTTAGAATTTTTGATGACTATAATTCAAGTTTTCTCATTTATATATTAAATAACATAGCAAGTAATTTTTTAAAGCATCCACTTCAGTCTTTGAAACAAGAGAACAATTACCTCCTGTTGTAGACTGAATTGGTTGCCCTCAAATTCCTATGTTGAGACTCCAGACCCCAAAGTGATTATATTTTGAGGTAGTCCCTGTAAGGAGACAATGTTTAAGTAAGATCCTAAGGAATCAGGTTATAGCCCTTGGAAATGGTGAAAAAAAGAGCTCACCCACTTCACACACACATAAACACACGGTCAGGAAAATGGGAGTATACAGGCACAAGGTGGCTGTCCACAAGCTAGGAAGAGAATCCTCACCAGAAAAAGAATTTTGTGGCACCTTGATAATGGACATATAACCTCCAGTACCGTAAGAAAAGAGAATCTGCTGTTTAAGACACCCAGTCTGTGGTACTTGGTTATGGCAGCCCAAGGAGATTACAGAATATCTAAAGATGTAGAGCAGAGACTTTTGAAGTAACCCTGGAAGTAATACTAGACTGATAATCCAGTCAAATGTGTAACTGATAGTTACAATGGTGATCCACTTATAAGGGGATGAGCATGAAACAGTTTGAAGAATAATTCACCCAAAGAATTATTTTTGTATACTTTTTAAAATAAATGTTAGAAAGAGCATAAATCTTTGAACCATGAAAGATACCATTATCTAGTAGCTAATTCTGAGTACAAAGTGTCAACAGCAATGGAGAAGTCCTCAAATGGGTCTATATACAAAATCCTCATTAGAAAACAGTAAAAATTTTGAAAGAAAAGTGTTGATTCTTTTGAAAGTAAACAGCATTTGCTACACATGAGGAACAACATTCCTGTGGTACTATTTCCTCTTGTCCCCAAGATTATATAAAATTTTCTTCCTTGGGCGCTAACACATTAATATTCAGAGTAAAAGCCAAATATCCCCACATTTGGCTGTCACTCTGTCCTAAGGACTTTTACATCCTCAGTGGCAAGAAGTTAATTATTGGATCCTAGGGTGGTTAATATTTCTACAGAATCCACCCTTTCTCTCAGTGATAACAATAAAGCTATTTTCAGTATAACTACAGAAAAATACGTAGGTTCTTAAGACATTCACGACAATTTTTAAAACCCTTTTATAAGTATGGCATGTATGTTTATATGTAAATACACAATCACATTTAGACATACATACACTATCAGATGTCCACTGAAGGCATTTATAATACATTCAAAATACTTGAATTTTGATCACATTTCTTTTTTTAACACATTGTTTGCAGGTAGTTTTTATCGCGCGCTAACAGGTGGCGCGGGCCATTTTTGCTAATTTTTTAAGTATAAAAAAAAGTATAAAAATAAACATATTTATACGTTACCTGCATTCTACCGCTAGTCTATAAAAAACGTATTAATACGTGTCCTGCACTCTACTACCAGTCAACGTAAAACGTATAAATTATGTTTCCCGCATACAATGTGTTAACTAAGATTTCTTGAGTATTTCCTATGTGCCAGGCACTGTATTGGGCACTTGATATAACTGGCTCACTTAATTATCACAATCCCTCAAGGTAGAGATCATGATCCCATATTAAGGGCGGGGGGGAACTTTCAGAGAAAATAATCACCTGAATTCTTTCAATTAAAAAGTGCCAAAACCAGGATTTACGCCTAAGTTTCTCTGAATCCACAGAAGTCTAAGATGGTCCTTTATCAAAGTATTAAAGAATCATGAAATATCAAACAAAAGGTTATTTATCTCTTACTAGACTTTTATATCATCCTAGCCACACAAGTTTGTTAACAATGTTTTAGAATACCTGTGGGATTAATCAAATCAATATTGGCTGAGGAGATCTATGTGCCTAGCAATTTTCTAGATGACTTAGAAAATAACAATGCAATGTCATTATATAGTGAACATGACCTCAGGTGAAGTACCTTATAAAACTTCAGGGATACAACTGTTAACTTCTCCACACTGGCTGCATCCTTTCACTCTAGAATGATTCTTGAAATTGATCTTAAGTAGAGGCATTTGGCTACCATTATCTGGTAAAATTATATTACTACTGGAAAAAGCAAGTACCCATTTTCTCATTTTCTTCCTCTATCAAATTAGATGTTATTTGTCAAAGTTCTGTAACCCATTATAGTTAGGTAAGAAATTATTATGAGTATCATTATTTCCTGTCTCCATATGCAACCTGCAGAGTCCAATCTGCAGTAATTTTCATTCATTTAAAAATGGCTTCTAAAACAAAAATATATGTTTATTATATATCAGAAACCCTCACTACATAGTAAAAAAAAGTTCTAATGTTCAAAATATAATAAAACATTTTTAAGAAAAGAAAATGGGGAAAAAATCAGGAAGCTCTTGAAATGTGTTCACACTAAAATGTGTCACAGATTTATCATAGCTCATTGTATTCAATGAGCAACAAAATGACGTTAATGTTCAAATTTTTCATTCATTTACCACAGGACGTCTTAGAAGCTATAATACACTGTGCACTGTTTCTCTAGAAGAGCCACAGATGAGATGGTACAGATATTATAATTAAAATATGCACTGTGCCTCCCCCTATCACTCACCCCCTTTCTCCCACCTACTCCTACCACATGACACAACTGCTGGCCATGTGACAGGCTTTGGTCAATGAAACATGAGAGGCAATAACATGGGTCACTTCCAAGCAGTAGTTTAAAGAGCTGAGGATGCACCCTCATCTCCCTCAAGACTTCAGCATTCCAGAGAAGTTGCTCCTCCAGTTTTGGCTCAGGAACAAAGAAGAGATATAGCAGGGTGTCAGCAGATTCGCCAGGAACATGAACATGAGTGAGAAACTTTTACTGCTATAAATCACTAAGACTTGGAGACTCTGGAAAATGAAACATAACTTTGTCTAAACTGACTAGTGTAGCATTTTTCTAGATTTATTGGACCTCTTGTCAAGTAACATCTTCCAGGATGCATTCCTGAAATTACTCCCACTTTCGTATGGCATTTTTTCTGTTTCTTAGTTAATATTGCATTTAAGATGAACACACATAAGCTAAAAGTATACACTCTTTGTCAGAATCAATTGTTTTCTTCAACTTTATACCAATTTAAATTTCTGTCAATTTGTTTACAATGAATATTTTTATGCAATAATCTGACATTCACAAATCATAATCCGATGGTTACTTAGTCAAAACTGACATACAAATGCTAATTAACAATTTAGTTTTCTGAAGAAGTCAAATAAGGTGTCCAATTTTATATTCTATATGTGTATCCATGTTTAGTAAATTCAGAACACAACAAAAATAATTAAAAACAAAAGATTTAAGGTTTCTAATTAATCAGAAAAATTAAAGTTCATGTCCCCAAAATTGCAGCCAAACAATATTTACTGTATATTACAATACACAATTTCAATTATATCAATTCATTGTAAATCACCAATTCAGCCTAAAGAGCTCAGACATCTGTAAAATCATCATACATTTTATTCTTGTGGAAGAAAAACATTTTATTCCTAAAGAGGAAACCTTATACATTTAAACTGTCATTACTAAAATTAATGCTAAAGTATTACTGCCATATTTTACTCATTTAAAAAATATTCCCTAGAAAGGAGCTTAGCAAATAACTTATAAGAGAACAGCTATAGTCTGTGATATATAATAAAGTTTGCGATAATCTGTCACATGCGTATTTTTAAATCTCAACTTTTTCTTCATTGAGTGATTTTCATATTCTAAAGTTTCATGATGCCATTATAAATGCCTCTATTACTTTAAGTAGTTTTTAAAGAAACTCTATAATGACTTGATACTGACTCATTTTTCAATTAAAGTGGAAGGCAATCCTAAAATAAAAACAACTTTGGGGGAGTAAGCCAATTTAATATTTATACAGGTATATAACCGCTATCTATTCAGGACTGGGGGCTGACATTTTACAAATACTCCATACTATGGAGAAGAAAATCAGATTATTCAGTAATTTTTTTTAAAAAAATCATGACTTGAAAGGAAAATTTAACTTACTTGATATTGGAGATGAAAGTATCACTTTTTAAAAAATAATAAAATTGACAAGAAAAAATACTCAATTATCACAATTCTCTGATCAATATGGAAATTAAACCCATCAGATGGAAAAAGTTGAGACCAGCTCTATTAGCACACAGCTCTTGACTGCTTCACTGCTTTCAGGTGAGTAAGAAAGATGCACACACAGTGCTACTCTTACCGGTCAAGTCAAGACTTTCCATTGTGAGTTCAATGGAACATCAGAGCTTCCAGCTTCTATGATGCAGCAGGATTCTATGAAAGACCCAAGCAGAGTGGTTAAAATGGTGAGCCACAGAGGCCTTTCAAACAAAACTGACATGCTTCTTTACCAAAATAATCTCCAAATAAAATGAACAGCCAAACAATCAAAAAGAGGCAAATTATTAACACCCCTATGCTAACACTACTTGGGAACATGTCCTTAAATGCTTACTGTCAATTTTAACAAGAGGACAGTTTTAAAATTACTCTGTGGGAATTCCGAGATTAAAGTTACAAAGAATTAATGGCAATTATGTCTCATCTTTTCAGCAAAAAAGTGTACACACAAATTAAATGGAATGTTTTATATTAATAACATCACAAATACACATATACCTAAATTGTATCAGTTTTTTCAGAGAGACATTCACTTAGTTTCTAGGTAATACTACATTCACACTCAGCTGAGAACAGTATCCTGCCCTCCCCACCCCCAGCAGATTATGACATATTATTTCTTTATGATCAGGAGGCTGTAACACACTCTAGATAGAAATCAGCTATCACTTACTGGTTTACTGCTTTGTCTATTCTATTAGTTATTCTATGGCCTGGCTAAACTTTTTTTCCCTAAGCAGAGGAAGAACTAGCTCTTACACATTAAATAGCAAAAAATGTGTAATGATTCATCTGAGTAATCCCATACAGACTTAGAAGATTCAGTTGTCACCCAGTGCTACTGAAGAAAACAAAGCTAAAAAGAATGAATAAGACACTAAATGGTCTCCTGAGGCTCCAGAGAAGATGCTACTTATTCATCTGTATTTTTTTATAACAAGGGTAATGACAAAAGAACAAATGCAGCTCTTTGAAGCATAAAGGACACATATAAATACTTACTTTCAAATTAAATGCCTATGTTTTTACTAAAGAAGCATACAATTCCAAAACTGATTAAATAAATGGTATAAGTCTATTCTTAACTATCATAAAAATAGGAAACTAGCATTACTTAAAATGCTGTTTTAAGAAAATCACAAACTTCGTATCCTATTTATTCACATAGTTTTTCTTCATATAAGCCTATAAATGCCAGTAATAAAGAAGTACCATTAAAATACTATAAAAGAGTATAAATCATGAAATAAATAACTAGAAATAACTGTCAAATAAACTGGGATAAACTAAAAAGTTTAATGTGTATTGCAAGAATTGGGAGAGGTGGGTACCAGCCTTAATTTTAAAAGTATGAACTTAATTCTTATTTTGGCTTAAAGATTTATTTACTTCTTAGTTTAAGAAGTAAGCACAACTATCTGAAAAATAAAATATGCTAATATATCCTACATACAGAATTTCTTTTAGGAGATGAAAAATAAACTTACTAATCTTCAGGAACCCTTACAGATTTGTTTCTATAGTCAAATACATACCCAACAAAATGCATCATAATTACAACTTACTTTTACTACAGTTCAATAATCACCTGTGACCTATGAATAATAAAGTGGTAGAGGGAGAGGCAGGAGATGGGCTATGCTGTAGTACAGGCTTTAAAACTCTTAGGACAAAAAAAAAAAAAAATCATGTTTGTTTGACAGACTAAGACAGACTTGCTTCCCTAAGAAGCAAGAGAATCAGCCACAAAGCAGAGGTCAATTTCAAGGCTGAAGATCCTACTTGAGACAGACTTGAGTTCTCAGATAGCCAAACCTAGACTTCAGATTTTATCTGGACAAATGCCCACATGAGTAGATTCAGGAGAGCAGTTTTAGCATAAGCTCTTCTGAATTTAAGTTGCAAGGACTTCACCAAGTATTCTGACTGGATGGTAAAGATGGCTGTGTGAGATGTTACAGGGCAGATGGCTAAGCAGGAGGAAATGCCCAAAGTGATAACACAACCTTGCAGAATGGCAACTGGAATGTACCCTTAGGCCAAAGCCAAGGCAAATTTTCATCTCAGCCTCCCAGGGCTGTCTTTGCTCTCCAAGTCCCCCTTTGGCTTCCTATCAACCTCACACTCACACAGGGCTTTAGATTCCTGAACTCCTCATGATTTAGCTGTCTCTGCCTCATTAAGAACCTGTTTCCTTTCCTATTCAAGTCACCCTGCCTCTCACAGGATGCCCACTTAACCAGGACTGATCTGGCACAGCTCAGGATTCCCTCTGAGAAATCTCATCATGGCAGGTGGACAGCTATGTATTAAATATCTATTATTTGCCTCTTACCACAAATTGGGCATCTGCCTTGGCAAGTGAAAACCCTATCTTAAAGATCTCGCCTAAGCAATCACTGAAAAATCTCAAAGCAATGGGCTTTGTGGCATAGCTTGTACACTGCCCCTTGGAGTGCTATGCTTTTCAAAGCTGATTATACTTAAAAAGGTGAGCTGCCACTTCTTACAATGA
Organism: Scalopus aquaticus; assembly: GCA_004024925.1. Classification (NCBI taxonomy): domain Eukaryota; kingdom Metazoa; phylum Chordata; class Mammalia; order Eulipotyphla; family Talpidae; genus Scalopus; species Scalopus aquaticus. The sequence continues at coordinate 164,847 of PVIJ01000041.1, forward strand.
GGCAGACTCCCAATTAGTGTTAATGTCCAGTATAACATTCAGAAGCACATCATGGTAAAACCCCCTTTTATGCCAACACTGTATGTTTCACACCCTGATGTCACTACTCCCTACTCAGCGCAGAAGGGACTCCAAGGCAACCAGGTTGCCCACTTACAAGGAAGAATATATTTAATCCCCATGAATGACTGCTTTTCTGATGTTTTCATCAATTCTCTGGGTAATAGATTAAGCTTTAACTAACTCATTTTCATACATAACCCTAATTCAATCAAGCTCAATAAAAGCCATTCTGGACTGCAATTATTTGCTGAGGAACAATTACATTCAAATTAAAAAAAATGTGGAGCATAGTACAATGCATGGTACAGATGCCGCTCCATTTATGGAGCATGAAACAATAATGAAATAGTCAAATTGCTAGAAAAGGAAATAGATTTTTTTCCCCTCATCCTTCTGAAAATAGAACACTCATGGCTTTTACACCTGAAAGAAACAAAATGGAGAATCTGAGAAATCAAATCTTAAAATTATTATGTTCAATTAAGTTTATGCTTTGAAAGGCTGCATTTCTGAACTAAGAGTCAGCATGACCTCTGAGAGACAAAACAAGTCCAGGTCACAAACTAACAGTCTAACCACTCACTCACTAAATCTTCCACTGGCTTCCCCCATTTTACCAGCAGTATATATTCCATTTTACAACACAGGTTTTCTTAAAAGGTTTTTTTTTTTTCTATTTTAAAACCACTATTCCTTTACATGAATTTGATTATTATGTACTATCTCTTTTACATGTTTATAAATAAGAATGTCATTTATAAATAAACTTTAGTGCAAACTCCAAACTCTTATTAACTAAAGGTTTCCCTCGCCTTTGTTTGCATAATGTCCCCCAACCCATCCAAGTACTCTAATTCTCTTAATCGCAATAGCAGCATCAATCACATCGTATAATAAAATAGTACTGAAAATTTATACTAGCTGTTAGCAATTTTGGCCAATGAATTCCATACCTCAGCTCACTGTGGTGGACCACAGGCCAAAAGATATTTTTCCTAGAAATGAAGAGCTTGTAGTCTGATCTCCAGTTTAACTGTTTGCTGAAGTAAAATATCTCTGCATAGACTAAGACAGCTACATTTAATACTTTGATATTATATATACATAAAATTAAAGAAAGTGACAATATGAAGTATAAAGATAACACTTGTGTTGAAAATCATCTATCCTACCTGTCTTCATAGTTGAAGCTTAAACTACCTCACAGACATTTTTGGCTAGGCACCAATCTTTAACAGAAATTGTAAGTATCAGCTATACCAAGAATGGAAATCGCCTAAAAGAAAATGCAAATCTAAAGTACCTCTTTGTCAACTACCCACCCCAACTCCTTTATTTCCTCAGAGCCTTTTGGTTAAGAAACCTAAACAGAGTAATGAAGGCAAAACAAGTCATAAGATTTCCCTAGATATCTAACAGTAAACCAAAGTCACTACTAAGTAATTACAGATTTGTCCATCTGTTTGGACTTCCCAGGAGGGTGTTAGAAAACATTAGCAGGCTAAGACAGAAAACTCCAAGATTCTTTGTTTTAAAAAGGCCTCTTATAATATAGCAAGATGAAAGATTTGGAAATTTCCTCCCCTTCCATACCCAATATTGAGCAATCTGAAAAATGCTTTAAAAAAATACCTACTTTATGCTTTTCTTTATCTACATGTGAAAACAGAGATACTTTCTTTTTATTGCCTGGAGAGTTGCTTGTTGAAGCTATGGGGAAAAGCTATGATTGTAAAGAGAATTTAAAGTTATTCTTTTATTATATGGCCTACTGAATTCACTAATGAGGTAATCAACTACTGTCCTCCAGCGGTGAGAGAGAAGAAAAGGCAACAACCAACTATACCTACCTATATGCCAAAAAAACAGAGATGCAAACTGAACAATACTTTACTGTTTAAGAAATGAGTAAGAACCTAACTATGTATTAACACTGCAAAAAGTTATTAAAAGAGTTGGTGTTTTCTAGAAGCTGATGACCTAGACGGGCAATCACAAACACACACATTAAGTCATATAAAAGAGAGAGAAATAGTCAAGAAATATAGCAATCTATTCACTAAAATTAAAATTAAGTGGTAGAAAACTGATGAAGTTACACTGTGTGAACAAGAGCATTTGGATGCTAAATCAGCAGTTACTTTCTCAAATGGTTCATTGTGAATTGTTTTAATTTAAGTGTTTCTATCATATGTTTAATTCTGACAGTTTGTTCAACCACTTTTTACTCCTACCAACTTGGAGGTACATTAGCAGCTTTGATAACAGGGATATTTTACAATACTGGGCATCTGTCATAAGACTGTTGTTTTCAGGGATCCTGGTGAACCATGAATTTCTGCAGTTCCCCTAAACTGAGGTGGAAAATGAGTCAGCATTAGTCCAGTCAGATGGCTTTGCATGGAGGCACTTTTATACTCCTGTGAACTATATAAATATGTGACTGACCTCCTAAGGTGGGGGATATTGCATATTTAAGGCCAGAGTTTTACTTCCAGGAAAGGTATAAAAACATGCTTGCCAGGAGCTACATCAGAAATGTCCACAGGGAATCCCCAAGTACCTTTGGAAGGTTCATTAGCTTATCAAACTACTCTGTAGTGAGCAGGAAAATAAAAGGTTAAAATAATTCCAGCCCTGGGGGATACTCTGCCTATGCATTTACCTGAGTTAGTCCAAGTAAACCCTGAACTATGCAGTTTAGGACTGGCCTGTACCTTTAGGGAGGGTGAAAAACCTACCAGAGGAACCTCAGGATCACATTGTCATCTGAGGTAAGAAAGGCTTCCCTTGGCTTCCTTTACATCAGCACTGATTCACAACACACAATTTAATCCAAATCCACTTAATAAAAAAGGAAGTCTGTCATTAACAATTCACATAACATTAAACAGAAAATAGTGTATTTCAAGAAGGGAAACTGGTCTTTATTCCCTTACTAATTAAGCTGTACAAAGACAATTTAAAGAACTATAAACAGTTTAAATTTTTGTGATATCGGGGCCTCCCTGGTGGCACAAAGGGTTAAGTCTCAGCACTATGAAGCTACTGGCAGCCAGGAGCTTCCCACATGGGGAAGCAGACGACCTCGCCAGTCTCACCCACTGGTTCCCTCAGCAGTGTACTTCAGTCAATCTGCCTGTTCTCCCAACTCTGTCCCTGGTGAATCCTCTCAGCCCCCTATACCTCTGCTCTACACCCCAGCTCTTGTATGCATAAATAAATAAATCCTGATAAAAAAAAGTTGTGATATCATTAAAAAGCATATTTCTATTGTGTTATTTAAAAATAAAAAGTATACCATCCAGAGTCCCTGTCTCTTCCAGGTGTGCCTGGAAATTCAGCAAATAACTCAGCAACAGAAAGATTCTCAGCTTCAGATACACTAATTACAAGAATATTCCTGATATGAAGACACCAACACTTTGTTGAAAAGTGATCTATGTTAAGTGTCAATACACTCCCTTTTGAAGTTACTTATTCACAAAGTAGTTATTCCTGGTATAAACAATACCACATGGTAATCAGATATATTAAATCAGAAAGCTCCAAAAAAAAAACTTTCCTTAGTGAGAAACAGGTAAGTCCAATCACATTTCCATCGCTGAAACCAAGACAGACCCAGGAAAAGTAAGTGATTTGTCAAAATGCATTCCACAGGTTAGTGATCAATCTGGGACAGTATCTCAAGTCTCCACAGTGCTTTTACCATCACTTCACACTGCTGCCGCCAAAGGACTAGTGGATTTTCCTACCAGACATTCCATTAATCATGAAATCACATTCAAATGATGTTGAGAGTAAGGAGCTGCTCAGTCCAACCCCTTCGACTACACGAGCTGGAAGCAGATCTGGGTCAGAGCTGGGGACCCGGCCATGGTCCACACCCATGTCCTCCACTACTCTTCTGGAATATCCCCAGTGGGTTTGATCTATAATTTGCCATCCAGAGAATAGCAGGAAGCTCTAGGCCTGGTTACCTTAGATCTCTACTCTTTCCATAGTCTTTCACAGAAGTTCTGCTGGAAATGGATGATAAAATAAGGGCTAGTCTTTCACTCTCAGGATTAAGTCAGAGTGTTTTCTGGCTCTCAAACAATTTTCCCTTTCTAGTCTGAAAGTCAGGAAAGACACCTTTGAGTTTTAGAAGAGATCATCTGAAATATTTCTTTGCATTTCTTAATAATCCTATAAACATCTTGGAGTAAAAAGTTAGTGTTGGTTGTCTATGTGTAGGGCGGAGATAAATGGGCACTCCCTACTGAGTTTTGCTGTGAACCTAAAATTGCTCTAAAAATTATATTAACTTTTTTAAATTAATGTAAATTTACTTCATTCTAACAATATTAAAATTGCACTAGTATGCAACTGAACACCACTAGTATGAACTATGCAGGGTCACTTACATGCAACTTTTCTTCCAACAGACAATGTAAATTTACAGTATTGGTAAATATAGTATTTTAAACATGTTGTATATGTATTTTATCTTGCTTTATAATTATCTTAATAACATTTTCTTTTACTTTTATTGTAACTTACTTTCATTGTAAAAATACAGTGTATAATAACCTAGCATATAAAATATATTAATCAACAGTTAATGTTATCAGTAAGGCTTCTAATCAACAGCAGACTATTGTTAAGTTCAGGAGGAGGCAAAATGTTTTACGTGAATTTTTACTGCGTGGGGGTCAACACTTCTAACCTCCACGCTGTTCAAGGGTCACCATATACTGATTAGAGAATCACCATCAAATGCCAATAGAGAAGATATAAACAGTAATTACCACCAGAAATACCTAGTACCAATTAAAATTATATCCTCCAGGGCCTCCCTAGGTGGCACAACGGGTCTCAGCACTATGAAGCTATCCACAGCCACTGCAGCATGAGTTCAACACCTGGCCAGGGAGCTTCCCATGTGGCACAGCAGACCTCTCCTGACTCGCCCGCTGCTCCCCTCAGCAGTGTACTTCAGTGGATCTGCCTGTTCTGCTCTCCACTCTGTCTCTGGTGAATCCTCTCCTCTCACCACCCCACACCTCTGGCCTACACTCTAGCTCGTATGCATAAATAAATACATCATTAAAAAAAAAATAAAGTTAGAATAAGAAAAATACTATAGAACTGGTCCTAAGCAAAATGAAGCTCAGGTTTGGTATCCTCAAACTTTCTCTCCCCTCTTTGAAGACTCCTTACTCCACCACAAGAGCCAGCAGTTTCCATTCCACCGTCTTCGACGTCAAAACCTGCTCTTACATGAATTACTGAGAATATTTCAATTATTAACTGAGCAGTAAAAAATTGCATGCCAACAGGCATTATGTGTAAGTAAAAAATCTCCAACTGAAATACGAATAGGTAACATGAAAGCACACCCACAGATTTCTGAGCATCATATTATCTCTACCTGTTTATATTTCTAAAAGTTAATACCTAAAGTCTGAACTTACTAGCATCAATGGCAAAAATTAAAAAGTCTAAATGTAGAGAACAGATGCCCACCTTAACTGAAAAGCATGTGAAATGACATATTGCAGTATTGGTGAGCAGTGTAAATACCCAAAAAGAGATTCAACTTAGAAACTCTGCTGTGCAAGCAGGGGTAAGAGCCAACTCCACCTGGCACTACCTGTCAGAAGGAACTCAAAATGTCTCTAGTCCTCAGCGTTAAGAGATTATGGACAGGGGCTAAGCAAATCTATTGGGAGCAGAATGGTTGAAAATTAAAATATTACTTTGGAAAAGAACAAGTGCTGTTTTCAAATCTGCTTGGGGTCTTATAATGAAGCACACCAGACACAATTTTATATGGTAAATTCAGAGTTTAAAATCGGAATCAAATAGCAGATGCTTCTAAAAGGCAGGTTGGTACACCCGTTCGGTATAAGGAGATACTATCTAATTATCACATCTGTCCAAAAATGGATGCTTCTCCATCCATGGGGATGTACAAACAAAAATGTCAGGAATTATTGGATAGGGATTCATGCAGGGCACCAGGGGCTGATCTCTAAGTCTTAGAACTTAAAATCAAAACATTTCAACAATCTCTAGCTTTCTGAAATCAAAACAAATGAGAGCTGGAAGTCAAAGGCTTAAAATTCACTGCCCAGCAATCAGGGTGCCTAGGGACCATGGCTCGATTATCCTCTTGCTCTAACTGCCAAATGTGCTAGTGGAATGAAGTATCAAAGAAAAGTTTAGGTTATTTGCACTTTAAATCACAGTGAATGTTAGTATCAGTCAAACTATTTAAGGAACTGGGAATTGATCATATGCCAGTTTTTTAATTAAAAAAAGGTACAGATCTTTAAAACCAAAAGATTTAGTATTAATGCAATTCAATTATCACATTAAACTTATGCTGACACTGCTGTATTGAATTGAAACTGGATTAACATAAGAAATTAAATAAATATTATTAGCTATTTTCATAACTATTTCAAATCTAAAAATACTTCATGGACATTCAAGTAAATAAATTACAATAACTGATAAAACAAGGTGTTTTTTTTTTCCGTTTTATGTATTAAGAATACAGAGTCAAGACTAGCTATACTTTTTTTCACTAGCTGTATTTATACTCATCAACTCCACAAAATAATCTCCAGAGTAAAAATTATCAAGATAGGTAAATCATTCAACCACAAGGTTTCTCTATATGCATGTTTTTTAATCATTATTTTATGACCATCCCATAAGATCAGGCTACTAATTGTAAAATAGCAAAAGCATTTGTCAGAGACTTACATTTGACTAGGGATTTTATTTTCTAATTTGTATCTTATGGACTTCGGTCCACATTTTTATTTTATTATCTTAAGAAATTTGCCTTTCAGCGTATTTTTAACTGAATTTACAGGGTAGAGAATGCACTCAGGAATTGAAGATCATGAGTTTATTATCTCGGCAGGATTAACATACCTTAAAATTTACTTCCTAAGGGATTTTGTCATCATTTCCTTGCCAAGAGGACATCCCCTTTCAGTTAAAATTCCACTGTACAGATTACTCTGATACCTGCCCAGAGATCTCCAGTTGTAACCACACATTTTTATTGTGTGCCCTACTCAGGCCATCCCAAACATCTGACATAAAAGCAAAAAACAAACAAAAAAAACCTCCCAAGACCCTAGCTTTACAAACCTCATTTCTGCAATAAGAAATGAACTTCAAATGAATTCCAGGTAGATATATTAGATACCTCCAAAAACTGAAATAAACAATAGAAACAAGCATTTCTAAGACTTCACAGAAGATGCATGATAGGAGCTATAATGAAGACATGTTAGTCAAACTCTTGATTAGATATATTTTGAAACCATTTTTTATTTACTTTAGAATACCCTCTCCTCCCCAAAATAGATTTTCATAAACCTACATATGTAAAAATAATTTAAGATATTTAAACTCATAAAATTTTTTGAAAGTACTGCTGGTATTTCTTATAGTTAAAATTAAAATAAAATTTACATTTCTTAGGTACAGGTAAGAAATGTGGTAACTGAAAATAGTTAAGGAGTCTTTGGTAACTAAGGAAAATTGATCTGAGATTGAAATGTCATGAGGTTGCTATGAACACTCAACAAGTAGCAAGAAGAATGAATTCACTGACAATATTTATATGAAGCAACCGCTACTAAAAGACGACATCCTTCAAAACAAACCAAAAACTCAAAACTTATCCTAAGTTTTTAGCTTTTCCATTTTAGCTTTTTTACAGCTAATTCTAAACAAGCAGAATGGATTTAGCCCACACAAACAAGAATAAAACTTATACTAAGTACCAAGGAAAATACTTAACAAAATCGTATAGCTACTCTAAACCAAAAGACTTAATTTGAAACTTGGGTTTTTTTTCCTTACACATCACCACACAAATACTCTCTGAGTTTTTCTTCTTTCTTTTAACTTAAGGATCTTCACTATTTTAACCCAAGTGGCTTACTATTCCCAATTGCCTAAGGCATGTGATATAGATGTGATTAGGCAACAGTTCTGTGTGTTGAGTGAGGAGAGAGGATGAACCCAAAATGAGCCCAAGGGCTCAGAAACCTGGGCAGAGTGACAAGGTAGTATTGTCCTACTGTCACGGAAAAGGTAAATGTCTAGGTGGTAAAGGGTGAGGTAAAGGGTGAGGACGTAGCTAAACAGTTTGTTCAGGTTGGCCAAGATCCAACGTATGAACTCTTGCACTTGGAGTGTTAAAAGGAATGAACCAGAAAAAACCCTGAACAAACAGCAGGATTTTGTGAGTCATCCAGACTTTACAAGCTAAACCTATGGTTGAGAGTGTCATCCAGGGTCCTCAGGTAAGAAGGGGGAAAGCAGGGGCTCAAAGACTTAAATCTTAAGGAACCTTCACAACCTGCCTTTGACAGCTCGGGGAAGCGTTAGGGAAGAAGCATGAGACATGATCCTCCTGAGTTGTGACTGACACTGTTAAGTATTTTCAGGAGTTGGTGTGACCTGCTGTGGGAACCTGCTAATCCTCAAGTTCCCTCTCCCTACAGCACACCACTATCTGTAATACATACCATTTTTTCTTGTTTTTTTCCTTATGTCTACAACTCCACACATTTCAAAATATCTCTATACCCTAAAGCGTATTTCACTCACTGCATTATGTTCTTTGGCCAGATCATATCCAATTTTCTATTGGAACTGGTTTTAAAGTGAAAGATAAGTAAGCTGGCTTCTTTGGCAGGCAGCAGGAATGGCAGGCTCATAGGGATGGAGCAAACCTAATATGAAAATCTCAACCCAATCTGAAAACCTAACATCACTTTCCCTACTCTCCAACTCCAGAAACTTAAGTATTAGTTCAGTTCAAAATAATTTAGGCAATGTCAGCAACAAAAACAGTATCAGGTTTGTTTTTTTCTCCAGGGTAGGGTAAGAACATATGCAAATATAAAGAGTGGCTGGATTTATTCTGAGACATTTGTTTAATCAGAACTTGTAAGAACCTCAAAAAGTAGCCACAATGCGCCTTGCTTTTGAACCAATCTCTCTCCATCTATCCTGTGAAACACGACCACATGACACTTTTTAAAAGGCAGATGTCCAGGCACTTCCTACCAGCAATCACTTAAAATCACATAATCTGTAGGGTCGACTTCAGGCATCTACAGTACTAAAAGTTCCCAAAGGGATTCTAAGTTATACCCAAACTTGAAAACCACTGAGTAGACACAAGTACTGAAGTGGCATAAATTAAGCATTAAAAACTGATAGTATGCCTGGCTGATGAGCTCAGTTAATTAAAGCACAGAGTTAAAACAAATAACAATGAATCAGACCAGTTAGGCTTATTGTCCATTATAAAATAAAACTTATCCTATGTACCACACAAAATACTTAATAAAAATTGTATAGATGCTCTAAACCAAAAGATTTACTTGAAACTTGAGAGATAAGCTCCTATAACCTGACAGGCATCTTACCAGTTAATGCTACACATGAATGAATCTGTAAAAGGTGCTGGAACAAAGTTTCAAAACAGGCAATGCAGTTGTTCAAGAGGCAGAAGGAAGAGATGCTCACGTCTGCATCAGTCATGCGCTTTCCTATGTCCTCTCCCATATCTCACAGCTAAAACGCAATGTAGCTGACTAGTATCAGGGATACAGTCTGTGACTACAAGAGAAGGGTAAAATTTCTCTATATGCCCACCAGGCTACAACGGGAAGCATGCCATGAACATTATTAAATAAATGGAACCTATTAGGCTCTAAATGGTGTGTCTGCAGATAGAAAGAAAAATAAAAATGCATCTCATGCCCCAAAGTCAATGACATTGGGTACTGTCTTTTACATACGAACGAGCAGTATGGATGGATGGTTAACAGGATAGGTAGTGGGGAAGGTAATTCCCTCTGTGAGACTGTCTAACTTACTTGATGGTGGTTAAAAAAAATCATTCCATAATGATGCTCAACATCATATGCATAATTGGTATTAACTTAGGGACCACCTTCTGTGATTTTTTGGTTTCTTTCTCCCTTTGTTAGTAACTGGTCCATAAGTGTAAAATAAAAAGTAGGGATGTATATATTCATACAACCTGATAGTTTTCAAATGAACTATAAATGTTGTGGTTTACTTTGTTTCATTTTTATATGGGCTACTTTCCTCCGCCTCAGTAATTAATTTGCATTCCAATTTCATTTGTGACAGAAGGTGCTAAGGGACAAAAGCTCCTGAACATTCTTAACTCCTCAGATCACCCAAAAGACCCAATCTCAGGTCTCAGCTCCACAAGCTCAGTAGACACCCACATCTTATCAGGAAAAAAAAAAATATTTAATTACCCTAGAAATTGCAGCCTTCCCAGAGTTCAGATCAACATTCAAAAAGTAAACACTTCACAAGTATAAGGAAATCAAAACACTTATTTCAAGTAGGAAAGATCAAGGAAGTAGAAATGCTGTTTCTGAAGAACACAGTATTTTCCTACCTAGAATTTCTCTAAAAAGATACTTTTCTCAGTATTGATACCTGATGTAAGAGCTTCTAATTTCTCAATTTTGTGACTTTCCATTTCACTATCTGTTTATTTCACTGGAAAATAAAGCCCAGGTTCAGGTTTCAGAGCAAAAATAATGTAAACTACACATCTGGACCAAAGAAATACTAACTATAAAAAAACCCTAAAAAAAAAAAATAAGGTGATTGCCAACTATTTGTGCCACATCTACTTTTGATTTTGATTCAATTTCAAAATGTCTCCTAAAGTTCTGTGAATTGTATTAATTACACCATAGCTTTCACCGAGATAACTGCAGTATTTTAAATTAAATGTAAGTAACCTCAAAGGATCTTAAAACAGAAAAGTTTTCACATAAAAATAGTACATATAGGGAAAAAATGGGAGAAAAATTATTTAATCTGTCTCAACTTCTTTTATTTACTGAGAGGCTTCAAGTAACTGATTTTATATTTTGACATCTGGATTGGGAGATATTTCACTTATGAAGAAGTTGGATAATATGTTTTATTTCCACTCCAATATAAGAAAAAGGATGCAAAAAGCTGGTAAATACAATTTATTTGCACATACACACATTTTTCATTTATAACCAGCAACTGCTTAATTCAATTGATTTACTTAACAACATGAAGATCTTTATACCTTTCTGTACTATTGAAAATTGTTACAGTAAGCATTTATATTTTTAATGTAATTTTTTAAAATATGGAGCCCTCCAGTGGCCAAATATTTATGTATTACCCTTTGAAGAAAAATTTGAAGAGTTCTCTTTGTGCTTTCTGTTCCACAAATTGAAAGTATTATACATTTATTTTCTATCATTTCCTAAATAATTTATTAAGTATCCTCTTCAAAGTAAGCAATACTTGTATCACTATCAACAGAAAGGAAACATATTTGAACCTATTTAACCTTGAGAAAGGAGAGATTAAGATGACATTCAATCACACACACAAAAAGGATGTATCAGACTTGAAATGCATTATTCTTCAATGATCATGTGCCAGATGGTAATACTAAAATTAATTGAGTTCACAGTGGGTCAGAATTCTTGCTTACAGCATTTATCAATATTCTTGCCTCAAACTCTAATGGCTACTATCACATCATCCCTAAAATAAAAACCAACCCAGTTTCCAAACAAATAAACAATCACAACAATCTCAAGACTTTGCTTATCAGTGTTCCTCTCATTCTCATAGATAGAATAAACCTTTCTCTGCATTTGGGGAAAGCTAGAAGCTGATTTCTACTCACCAGGATATCCATGAAAAACACATTAACTTAAAAGGTATTGCGTGAAGCACCTACTGGCTACCAGAAGCAACACTGATACAATTTCATTTATTTTCTAGAAATTCTACGTATAAGATGGTAGCCAATCTCAAAGCTGCCCCCAAAGATTTCCACCTCCTAGTAATCCCCTTCCAAATTATTTAAGGATGACCTATGTAACCAGCAGGACACTGCAGAAATGACAAGAGAATTCTGAAGGTAGGTCATAAAAAACACTGTGACTATTGTCTTGGTCTCTCTTGAACTGCTTGCTCTGGGAGATGCCAGTTATAATACCACAAGGACACTCAAGAAGTCCTTCCACATGATAAAGAACTGTAAAAATCCTCCCCCAGCCAGGTACAAATTTGCTAGGCACCTTGAAGTGATTCTCCACAACTCCATGCAAACGCAGCTCATGTCAACATCTTGACTGCAATCAATGTCACCCAGCTGAGCCACTGCCAAATTCCTAAGCCACAGAAACTATGAGATAATAAATGTTTATGGTTTGAAATGTCATGACAATGTGTTACACTTCAATAAATAACTAATACAAATTACTACTACTACTGTACTACTACTGTCTCCATTTCATGAAAGTATCTGGGATGGGACTCTTTTAGACCCACTTACAGACTTTAAATATGTCTAAAACTAGTTTTTTTTTTTTTATTGAACTATTCTAGTTCTCTGTGCTATTGCTTGTCATTTCCACAAAACACTTAACCTATAAATAGTCCAATTTTCCAATCCCCCAAAGAGTGTTTCTTCTAACTTTCCTTGCTAAATATGTTAATATCTTAAATTTTTTCTTAATTATGTCCCCTTAATTTTTCTGAATTATTAACAGGAAAGTAATATTTGTTATATAATATGTAGGCTATTTTACCAGAGATGATATCTCAGCTGGTATTCCAAATCTGTAATATAACCTATATGAGAGAATCCCAAGTCTTTATAGCTCAAGAAGGTTGATAACAGAGAAAACAAAATGTATTTATCTAAATGCAGTGCTAAATGATGAATAAAAAATACTTACTATATGCCAGAAGCTATTCTAATCATTTAATTCTCACAATAACCCTATGAGGTAGAGCTGCATTATCCCCATTCTACAGATTTACAGAAGTAATCAGAGGTTAAGGAACTTCCTCAAGATCACATACAATCAATGCCAGAGCCAGGACTGAACACAGGCAGGCTGATTTCTGAGCCTTGCTCCTAACTACCACCTCTATATAGGGTCTCCTAATCCCCAATCTACTTATTTCATGTGCATAGTAGAAAGACCATGCAGAAAATTTGAGTTCGAAAAGACCCTTACAGTTGCATGATGGCTTCTAAATCTGTTTTCTCATCTGTAAAATGGGGACAAAATAGGTTGCATTTTATTCTCATTACTATTAAAAGGAAACATGAATAAACGCCATGGATAGCACCCAACCCATAATACTGTTCCCCACAGGCAGGTTTTTACTAAAATTAATAAAACTTGAGCTTCTGGGCTTTATTTTCATAGCCCGATTTAAGCCTCATCTTAGATGTGCCTAATTTTGTATTCATAACATATTACTTTTCCTAGAAAGAGCATCCAAACTGTATCACCTTCAGACGCTACAAAAACCTGGACCTACCTCTGTTCTTCCCTTTATTTCAACACTAAAGCAAGCCCAAAGGGTTCTTGTCTGGGTAAGAGGGAATACATGTATGCCCCCGTGTTTCATTAAATGCAGCTATAAAACTTAGACAGAATATAGTAACATTATGTAAGAAGTAGGGGATATAGGGATAAAACAACAAATTTTGAAGTATCATTTTGTGCATTGTCTCATGTTGAAGACTTTAACCATTTCTGTAGTAGCAAAGAGAGAAAGTAAATGCCAACGCCCACAAGAGCAAAAATTCTGAGCAAGGGAAACCTGCATCTCTGGTTGGAACATTAGTCCCAAAAGGGTGGGGAAAACCCCTGTTTCTTTTATTTTCTCTTTATTCTCCTATCACTTATCCACAGACACGGGCACAATCATGGGAACTGCACAGTAGAGCAGGGTAATGAAAGCCCCAGCGATCCAACAAAAGAAGCAAAACAAAGGTGGAAGATGACCGAAAGGAGATATTTATTGGGAAGATGGCAGAGATAAGTTATCAATGAATTCTTGGTCACGTTCAGTCTACACTACATGGATCTTATCCTAAAGAGCACACACAGACCTTGAGAATTGAGCACTGTAATTCCAAGACTGGCCACTGGGTGGCAAATAAGGGGTCCAAACTCAACACTTGAAAAAGGCTTTAAAAACAGAACTGACACAGGAACCACAATTCACAGAAGGCTGGTTGGAACTTAAATCCTCAACTCAACTGAATCAATTGCCAACTAAAACTAAATATCAGTATTTCCCATAGATTTTTAAAAAGACTCAGTGCCTCATAATCATCAAATGTCCAAGAGCACATCCAAAATTAGCATATGAATAGGGAACAATCTCAAATTGCACAGAAAAAGACAATTAACAGATTCCAATCCGGAAATGATGCAGATGTTAGAATTATCTGGCAGAGAGTTTTAAAGATGCTTCATTAAAGTGTTCCAACAAGTAAAGACAAACACTCTTTAAAAAGATGGAAAGACAGAAATGACACACAGGTAGCAGTACTGTTGCTCTGGAAAAGGTTTGGATGTTCCTCATATAAACATGCACTTATGATACGACCATGCAATCCCAATTTGAAGTATGAATTGGGAGAAATAAAAAAACTTGTGCTCACACAAAAACACATGGTTGTCTATATAATATAAAAAATACTGGGCCTCCCTGGTGGTGCAGAGGTTAAGTGCTGCACTGTGGAGCTGTCAGCAGCTGGGGACACAAGTTTGACGCCCAGCAGGGGAGATACCCACATGGCATGGCAGACCTCTCCTGCCTCACCCGCTGCTCCCCTCAGCAATGTATTTCTGTCGATCTGCCTGTTCTGCTCCTCACTCTGTCTCTGGTGAACCCTCTCACCGTCCCACGCCTCTGGCCTCTACCCCAGCTTGTATGCGTAAATAAATAAATCTTTAAAAAAAAATACATTATAGGTATATATTCCATATGCTATTTTGTTTCCAAAGTTGGAAACAACGCAGTGGGTTAACAGATGAACAAACTATAAAATATAGTTTATATATAATATATATATATTTAATGGAATACCACTTAACACTTTGTGTGCCGGTGCCCTTTAAATTTACCAGCCCTTGGGGCCGGCCATTTTCTGTGCCACCGCATGAATGGTATAAGCATTCAATAAAACACACACAACTCCTGAACTACTGGATATTAAAAAAACTGTAATATCTCTCATAAAACACCTTACGCTTTCACTAAAACAATGTGTAAAGCTTCTAGACTGAGTACGATCAAAGAAATAGCTCCTAATAGTTCCAAATAAATCCACCGTGGTGTGAAAAACCAGAGACTAGATGAACACGTATTAATATGTGAGCGGCCACCTGATACTGGTGACAAAAACATGTACTAATACGTGAGTGGACCACAAAGTGTTAACAGGAAAAAGAAGCTACTAATATAACCAAAATTTGGGTGAATTTCAGGCAATACAGGAAGTGAAAAAAACATTATTAAAAGGTTATATACCGTATGATTCTGTTTATACCAACATGCTTCAAAAGACAATGCTGTAGTAATGAAGAAAAGAACAGTAGATACCAGGGGTTAGAGTTGTGAGAAGGGTGTGACCACAAAATTACAGAATAAGGGAATTGGGGGGGGGTAGTTTATGGAAATTTCTATATTTTAACACTGAACTGTACACAGAATCTCTTACTGTTTTTAAATTCATAGAACTAGGCATACAAAAATCAACTTTATTGCCAGTTACTAAAAAGTACAACTATTTGAAACCCAAAGTTTAAGAATAGAAAAATTAAGTTCTAGAGTATTTATGAAAAGCATTTATAAGAAATGAATTATATCAACTTACCAACTGAAAGGTCATTGTGGGATCCCCAGCCCCCACCCTTTGTTCCTGGGAAGTAGTTTGACACCAAGTTCTCATGAAGCTAGAATACAGAGTCAGGCAGGGGGCCTCTTCCAGGACAAAAGTCTAGGTTTGAGGGTATCTGCTGAAAACAGCAGGCAGATATTATGGCCAAATTAGCATAACCAGTCAGACCACTTCAATAGGAAGTTAAATGTAAATGGGATTAGAGGTAGGAGGTTTTAAGCAGTAGCAGCTTTGGTGCCCCCAAGGGCAAGTGCCTACCCGCCCCCTAGGTTGTGCAAGACTATGATTCATCCCCAATACACATGCCCAGCATGCACTTTCCGCCCTACTGCCCACACTCCTGGAATCTAAGCGCTTCTAATAAAAGTATGAGACTAGGCCAGTAAGGTGGCCATTTCTCCAGAGATACGAGCCTTGAGGATGCATCTCCAGAGCAGTGGTCCTTCTAGGTGATTCTCTTTCTCTCACTACTTGGTACTCTTCAGTTGTTTCTTCGTCCAGTGCTGCTTCCCATGTTGCCGCCTTGTGAGGCGACAAATGGTAACCCTGACATGATGAACTTGGAAGACGTGAGCTTGAAAATTGTCATCAGCTTGGAAGGAGCATGGGACCAACCTCATATCTCCCCCAGAAGAGGGGAGCCCGACAAAAGGGTGGAATCTCCCCCAGAAGAGGGGAGCCCAAGGAAAAGAGCAAGTAAAGGACGTCAGACTACATTTTAGGTAAATAAAACAACAGTCTGTGGTAGATTTAGCTCCACATGTCTGGGAAGGTTAAGTTAGGTTCTTTCACCTAGAGGTTTCTTTTTTCCTGTCTCTCTCTATTCCTTTATCTTTACAGAAATGTAGGCTAAAAAAGCCGTATGTCATAAACAAGCCGAAAAGGCTCACCTGGCGAATGTTTCCCTCTCTTGCTAAACTTCCTCTTTTTCAGGGCTAATTAAGAGACCATATAAAAAGGGAAAGGGTCGGCACATAAACACCACAAGGGTAGCCTCCCTAAGAGTCCTGTGAGAGGATAAACTAGAAGCCAAACGAGATTAGGGACTAGCCACCTGCCAGCTACAAAAAAGGTCTGGCCAATACATGAGGGACTTCAGTCTCTGAAAAAAAATAGGCACATATACCACCTAGAAACCACCTAGATCATAAAGGACTGATCTCCTGACAGCCGGGCTGTTTTCTCTTGCTCTCCCCAAGAGGATTCAATACCGCACCATGAATTGGAAAGCTCCGGCCCATGTGACAGCTGGGGAAGCCGTTTTCTCATCTAAGCACCACACAAGATCCCGTGCATAGACCCCACCCCGGCCTCAAATCCCCAGTTAGGTATTTAAATGGCTCCTCTCCTCTCTTTCTCTTTCTTTCCTTTTCTTGGAGACAAGCTTAACTTCTTACAAAATGGGGAATACTCTAATAGGAGGGGAAAAACAATTACAGGTTCTTTTAAAGTGGCAAGTTATAAGGTAACAGAGGCAGTTAAAAGATCTCCTAATAACCATTACAATCATATACCCCTGGTATCCTAAGTAACAAATTTTAAATTTAAATAATTGGATAAAGGTAGGGCAATGGCTAAGGCCATCAGCCAGCCCAGTAAACAATCTCACATAAAATCTGTCAACTTACACTAAGACCCCTTCATAGAAATAAAAAAATATTACATCAAATGGCCTGGGGGCTCCTGCCCTAACTGGTTCTCCTCCTCACCCTTCTATACCACCACCATAGTATGGGTCTGATAGAGAGTCAAAAGATGGACTACAGCTTACAATAGATTTTCAGTAAAAACAATCGGAGGAATAAAAAGGCTTCAAGCTTTTCCAATTAGTTATTTGAGGTAGCGGCGATGGTCCCCAACACTAGATTTTGCCATTTACTGTTAAAAAAAAATTACATAAGGTATTTCTAATAATGGTAATCAAAGATCATTTACAAAATAAACTCTTAAAGTTATAAAAAAAAAGTATGTATAATATGACTCCATGGGACTAAAAGTTTCTTTATAAATTGGACTCTCATTTTTGTCCACCTTAAAATATTGTTCTACAGGTAAAAAATTATTTCCCTATGTTTTCCTAAGAAATACTTATTAATAAAGTAAAAATCCCTAAATTGCTTATTGGACCTATAAAAAATTGAGTTTCTTGTTAAAATTAACCTGGTAAAAACTATAGAGTAAAAATACAGCTTTCTGTAAGTTAAATTCCAAAGTTACATTTCTAATAAAATCTAAAAACAGACAATCTACAAAATAAAGACTTTATCTCTTCTGTCTTTCCTATTCATAATCCATTAAAAGTATAAACAAACATTAAAATCTAAAAATTATCTTAAAAAATTTTATATACACCAATACCTTTCTATAAAAATATTTTACCTAATTTTAATATCAGTAATGTATCTATGTAACACCAAACATTATTCCTTTTTACATACATAAAAAAAATTTAATTAAAATAGTCTAAAACTGCTTTCACTAACTTTCTACAAAAATTAAAGACTGTTTTACATTACTTTAGAAAACGTGGTACTCTTTTACATCAAGTTCACCTTAAAATATTCTTATCCTATCAATATTGCTAAACCTCATCATAAATATAAATCTATTCTTAAAAATCCTCAATACGTAAACTTAGAAAACAAAAAGGAGGGAATCTGGAGAGTAACTTGCCCCCTCAGGAACAAATATACAAAGCATTATTTACCTTAATTTTTTAAAATTCTGTTCTCACTACAGTAAATGACATTTTATCGCAGCAGAATCAGGCTCTGGGCCGTTGGTTTTATATCATCACCCAATTGCAAGGACCAGCTTAGCTGGGAACAGTAAAACTTTTAGCAAGGGGGAAAGGGTGTGTTTCTGTTTTATCACCTACAGGACTACTTTGGATACCAGCAAAAGCAGTACCCCACCCCATCCCTCCCCAATCATAAGCTGACATCAGAAGAGGACCAATCCTGTTCCAAGCTCCAGCATTAGCAATTCAGCCACCACCAGAGATGCTGACTACAGGAGTCAAAAGGAAAAAGGAGGAGGACCAAAATCCCATCGACTATACAGTTCTCCTGACCAACCTGGGGCAAATTAAAGAGACTTACAAACATGGCCAAAATTATCCTTATGCCCAAGGAATAGCGTAATGGTGAGTCCTCTGGATTTTCTTTTTCACCCCATACATCCTAGACTTGGAAATAAAAAAGCCAGCAATTCACAAATGCCACAGAGAAAAAAAGGTCCCAATAAAAGTCAGCTCTCTTTAGCAAAAGGGACAGTCTACACAAGACCAAAAAACTATGAGACAATACTGTTTTACATAAACCAAACATGACATACAAAAAGGTGTGATCCCACAACTCCCAATGCCAACTCAGGCACAGTGCAGAATTTATAGTTCTACCCTCTACAGAAATTAAATATAAGGGGGTGGTGTTACAGAAAGACAAGTAGGGCACTAAGAATTTCATTATATCAGGTGGTAACAAGTTGTCCTCTATGTCCTCGGACACACACAGAATCAGTGGAGATCATGTGCAGAAAGAGAATTTCCTCCCCAATTAGCAGTAAAAATGCTTCCTCCCTCTTACTTGGGTGGTATCAGAGAAGACCTACTGGAATACTAAGAATATGACCACTGTCCAGTAGTAATGAGGCCATCACCTTCCACAACTCTTAGTGTCAGTGGAGGCATGTGCAAATCAGATATGTGACACTCCTATCCCCCCCTTCAACTTACGGTAGTACTGGAAGAGAATTAGTGGGGGGGTGGGGATAGCCATCTCTGTCCAGAAGTTCCAAAGAACAATGTTCTTCCTTGGGTGTCAATGGAAACCAAGTAGGGAATCCTAGACGTATCCTAACATCTAGCAGTAATAAAATGGCACGACCCCTTTTCTGCCTGCTATAGCAATGTCAGAAGAATCAACTAAAACATGAGACTTAAATAAGATCCAAAGTTTCACAACATAATGACCAGAAATAGAAAGTCACTTATATCAAAACCTGTAAGATCTCAGTTTGGATAAAAAGAGGTAGTTAATAGAGGCTAAATTAAAGATGAGATGTTAGAATTACCTGGTAAATATTTTAAACAGCCATAATGAAAATATTTCAATGAATAGCTGCAAACATGTCTGAAATAAATGAAAATAAAAGATAATCTCAACAAAGAAGTAGAAGATCTGAAAAAGAAACAAATGGCACTTTTGGAACTGAAAAAAAAAACAACAAACAAAATATTAATGAACGAATATAACAGCAGAATGGACAGGAGAGAGGAAAGAATCAATGAATCAGAGAACAATAGAAGTAACCCATTCCAAACAAAAAAAAGAAATTTTTTTGAAAAAACAAGAGCCTCAGACATCTATGAAACAGCAACAAAAAAACTAAAATCCATTTCATTTTATTGTTTTTCATAAAGAAGGAGAAGAAAGCAGGGTCTAAGAAATAGTGATAGAAAACTTGCCAAGTTAAAGAGATATATACCAAGACACATCATAGTCACACTTGTGAAATTTGATCATCCATACTTCTCTCATCCCAAATCTTAAATGTACCAGGAGTAAAAAGGCCTTACCTGCGCAAGAAAAAGCAATTCAAACGGCAACAGATTTCTCATGAGAAACCATGAAAATCAGAAGGCAGTCACACTTTTTTTTAAGTACGAAAAGGAAAGAACTGTCAACCTATCAATAGAATCCTATACCCAGTGAAAATATCCTTTAGGAAGGACAAGGAAATAAAGATAATATGTGAATGAAAACTTAAGAGATTTTTGGCAGGAGACCTAATCTTAAAGAGTGAATATCAAGTTCAATAAAAAAAAGAAAAGGAAAGAAATACAGAAGGAATCTTGGAATATCACAGACAAGAAAAGAACATGACAAACAAAAACCTGAAAAACATTAATAGCCTTTCCTTCTTTTGAATTTTCTAAAATATGTTTGATAAATAAAACAAACAGTAACATTGATGCAATTCTAAATGTATGTAGATAAAGTATTCGAGACAATTATAAAGGGAGACAGTAAAGAGAGGACAGAGAAATCACTAACTAAGTGATACTGGATTAAAAAACATGATCTAGCTACACACTGTCTACAAAAAACTCACTTCAAATGATGTATTGGTAAGTTGAAAGTAAAAGAATGTAAATGGCATATCATGCAAATGTTAAACAAATGAGATGTCACATCTACTTAACCAGTAGTTTGTTTTTTTTTTTTTTCAGTGACAATACTAAATGCTAGTGTACATAGAAAAAAGTCATTTATATATTGCTTGTGGGAAGATAAAATAATACAGCTACTCTGGAAAAACATTTCATGTTTTCTTTAAAAAACTTAACATGGAACTATCATACAATGCAGCAATTGCACTCATGGGCATTTATCCAGGACAAATGAAAACTAATTCATACAAAAACATGTACGTGGGTGTTTATAGCAGCTTTATTAGTAATAGCACCAAATTGGAAACAACCCAGATGTCTTTCAACAGGTGAATGGTGAAACAAACTGAAATCGATATCAGCATAGTATATAGCATATCTGGCGATTAAAAGAAACTATTCATACACACCATCTGCATGAATCTCTGGATGATTATGCTGAGTGAAAAAAAAAGTAATCTCAAAAAAACTACATTACTAAGTAGACACACAGATCATACTGATTTTTAGATCAATGACAGACTACATATATGAAAGTGGACCCTATACACAGCCTAGGCGTGTAGGAGGCAATACAACTTAAGTTTGTGTAATTATACTCTAGGATGGTCATACAAGGATAAAATCACCTAACAAAGGACTCTCAAAACACATCCCCATCACTAGAGACACATGACTGTGTAAGACTTTGTTTATATAACATTTTTTAAATGACAAAATTATGGAAATGAAGAACAGATTATTGGTTGCAAGGTGTTATAAATGAGGTGAGAGGGAAGCAGATGTGGCTCTAAAAAGGACAACATGAAGGATTCTTGAGGTTTGAAAAATGTTTTGAATTTATGTCAAATACTCTGTGACTCTGTATTTGGCAAGAAGTTTGAACTGTGGCAATATGGATAAAAGGCACATCAAATGTCTGTATTTTTTTTAGATAACTTCATGTGAATTCACAATAATCTCCAAATAAAAAGCTCAGTTTAAAAAATTATAAAGCAAGAGGGCCTCCCTGGTGGCACAACATGTTAAACGCAGCACTATGAAGCTATCCGAAGCCACTGTAGCACTAGTTCAATAGCCAACTTCGATACCCAGCAGGCTGGGGAGCTTCTCAGCACAGCAGACCTCTCCTGCATTGCCTGCTGCTCCCCTCAGCAGTGTACTTCAGTCGATCTGCCTGTTCTGCTCCCCACTCTGTCTCCGGTGAATCATCTCACCCATTCCCGCACCTCTGGCCTACACCCCAGCTTGTATGCATAAATAATCTTCCCAAAAAAATCATTTAAAAAAAAAAAGGAGCAGGTGTGTAATTCTCCTTTAAGTTCTCATCCATGGGTGGAGTCTATATCCTTTGCAGAACATTGGGCTAGATTACCCAATCAGCTTTTACCTTAACTCTTCACTTTTTAGCTGACATCATTCATTCTGGAGGATTCAAAAGTGAACCCCTCCTTAAGTCCAGATGTATTTTACTGATAAATGAATATCTCAACCTAGATCTCTTTTAGGTTCTTCAGTTCAACAGGTATAATTTAAACACATCATCTTTTCCCTACACTCCCCAAATTTACTTCTCTTGAGATTTCCATGTTTGGGTAGTTGTCACTATACCACCCAGTGCACCAGGATGCAAACACTAGTATGCCGTTTCCTCTTTCACAAGCTCCTAAATGCATGGTCAATCAGTCCACTTCTTCCCATGCCTACTGCCACAACCTCACTGAAACTACCCCTGTGAGTCTTTTAATATCTATGCATCCCCATATGTGCCTCCCTCAAAAACACCCCTCCTATAGTAACCAGACTGATCTTTACAAAATGAAATTCACTCTACTCCAAATTTAAAGCTGGCCAATGTCACCGTTCCCATAATCTCATCACAGCACCAAAATCACACATATTCTGCTTCCCATCTGTATTATACCACTTGTTTTTTGCTCTATTCTACACTCCAGCCATAATAATCTTCTGTTTCTAGACACTCTCACCTCAGAGTCACTGTACTATTCTTCCTGCCAATCCCAGTATCTCTCGCCTACTCTTATCCATCACTTCCTCCATGAAGGATTTTTTCTCAGACTTAGATAGCCCCTAAGTTTATTAAATAATGAAAGGAATACCTATAACTTCAAATAAATCTGAAGAGTTTTAATACAAGTAATAATTCTAAGCTTCACACGAAAATAATATTTAAGGTAAAAAATCAATATTTCAATGTATTTGTCATCTATAGTTGTTTCTATACTTCAGTTAGTACTTAGGCCTTGATAAAACACAACAGCCATTTTCTTTGGAGCTTTCTAAATTTGAAGAACAATAATAATTATTCTCCAAGTAATGTAAGAGGAACAGTGAGAAGCAACCTAGGTGATGCCCATAGTCAACTCAATGGTAAAAGGTTGAGTTTTGTAACTCCCTGAATGTGGGCTGCTGGGAACTAGGGCTGAGTGGAGCTGCCTGTGGCCTTTAAGGACTTAAGGAAAGCTGGCCAACTTTCTTTTGGGGGATTTCTGCTTGTGTTACAATCTCTGCTCAGCAAGTGCTATCTGCTGGTAGGACAGATAACACCTTGGCATGTGCCAATCAATTTTCTTCTCTCTCTTAGCGATCCCTTTTCTCACTCTCAAAGTAAATCTGCTTTGGGGTTTTGTTCTGTAATCTTAAGTGTATAGGTGAGGACTCACAAACCAGGTCAATCCCTTTTCCCCAGGTTTTCTCTGTAGCATTAAGAGTTGATCTATAGCTACCTACAATGGTGCATATCCAGCCTCCAGAACTGTGAGAAATAAATGTTGGTTGTTTTTAAACCACCCGGTCTGTGATATTTTTGTCCTAACAACCTGAATTTAGTAAGTTGGGGCCTCCTTGGTGGTACAAGGGGTTAAGGGTCAGCACTGTGAAGCGATGGGCAACCACTGCAGCACAAGTTTGATCCCTGGCCAGGGAGCTGATCCACATGGCTCAGCAGATCTCTCCTACCTCGCCCGCTGCTCCCCTCAGCAGTGTACTTCAGTCATTCTGCCTGTTCTGCTCCCCACTCCGTATCTGGTGAATCCTCTCACCACCACCCCCCAGACCTCTAGCCTACACCTCAGCTCTCGTATGCATAAATAAAACTAAATCTTTAAAAGAAAATTTACTAAGTTAGAAAATAGCACCTAAAGTATGCTGCTACTATAATAGCGAAAAATGAAAAGTGGCTTTGGAACTGGGTAATGAGTAAAGGCTGGAAGAGTTTTTAAGTGCACACTAGAAAAACTCTACATTACCATGAAGAGATGGTTAAAAGCAATTCTAATGAGATCTCGGAGGGAGAAGAGCTGTAGAGAAAGCCTCAATCTTTCCAGAGACTATCTAAGTGTTCATGAACAGAGTGTTCACAGCAATGGGGACAGAAAAGCCATTCTGATTAGGGATCAGATGGAAATGAAGACCATGTTATTGGGAAATGGTGGGAATGCCATCCTTGTTATCAAGTGGCAAAGAACTTGACTGACTTGTGTTTGTATCTGAATATTTTGTGGAAGACAGAACTTGTGAGGAATGAAATTGGATATTTTGTTGAATATTTTTTTAAAGCAAAGTTTTAAAGGTGTAGCTTGATTACTTTTCAATGCTTAAAGTATAAGGCAAATGAATGCAGAAATTTAAAATTTGGAAAATTCTCAGTATATCTATGTAACAGAAAATGAGATAGCATGTTTGGAAGAAATTATTAAGGGTGTGGCCAGGAGACCTTTTGTAAAGACCTTTTGTGTGAACCAGGGATCTAACTAACCAACCTGCAGAAAAAGTCACAATCTGAACTTGAGGAAGAGACTGGCATGAATGAATGAATGTGGTTGTATGACTTAGAATGCACAGGACTAGATCATAGTTATTCTGCCAAGAATGCGTACAATGTTCTTCAAAACCCAAAGGTAATTCAGAAATCATCAGGACTTCCTCCTCAGTTTCAAAGGGAAGAGCCCTGCCTGTGTCTCAAAAGGCTAGAAACCCCCACCAAAACAGTGGAGCTGGATTTCTCCCCAGTGGAGCTGTGGGAGAATGGCTATCTCCATTACCTAGACTTCAAAGAATGGTGCCATCTAGATGTAGAGATGCAGGACTTAACCAGAGGGTGCACATATAACAAGGGTGAAGTCACCAAAGGCCCACACGAGGGCAATGCTGAACCGAGCTGAGGGCTGCAGCTAACCCCCAAGACCCCAGGTAAATGATTCCATCTGGGAGAGCTGCTACATGGGCTGTGCCCAGCAAAGCCATGAAGGCAGAATACCCTGAGTACGTCCAGAAGACAGGGTCACTGTTCTGGCAAGCAGAACACTAAATTAAGGCTATTCTTAAGCCTTTTCCCAGGACTTATCACCACTTTCTACCCTATTTCTCTTTGGGAATGGGAGTATTTACCTCTATGCCTATCCCAACATTTCATTCTGAAAGCAACAATTTGATATCATAGATTTATAAGTGGAGAGGTGTTTGCCTCAGAATAATTCATACCTTGAATCTCACCAGTATCTAACATAGAGGATATTTAGATGAGATTTTAGACTTCAGATTTTCATTCAAAGCTGGAACTAGTTAAAACTATGGGGATATTAGTAAGGAAGGAATGTGTTCTGTACTGAGAAGGATATGAATGGGGAAAGGAGAATGCTATATATAGGCAGAATGCTAGATCCTCACCACAAAAATTCTTATGTTAAAATCCTAATGCTCAGTATGACAGTAGGTGGGAGGATATTTGGAAGATGCACAGGTTACTAGGGCAGTGATTTCATGACTGAGATTAGTGCCCTTTGAAAGAGAGTTCCTTTAGCCCTTTTGTCATGTGAGCATAAAAAGATATCTGAGATAGAAGATATGGAAGAAGGCTCTCACCTGGCCATGCTGGTACTTGATCTCAGACTTCCAGCTTCCAGAACTATAAGCAATAAATGTTTGTTGTTGGTAAGCCATAGTATTTGGAACAGAACAAAGACATGCTATTATTTAGCAACTAGTACACTACTTTTTTGCAATTCTTTCCCATTTTGTAGATTTTTATGGACAACCCCACATATATATACACAAACTTTTTAGAGTAAAATTCACTGTGTTTAAAAAAAATGCTTTGGAAATAGATGCAAAAAATTGATCCTTTAGTTAAATTATACTGCATTCATTCAAATGCTTGATGAGCTCTATCCAGTCTCTTAGAAATAATAAAAACGATACCAAAGGAAAAAAATATAGAAAAATATTTGGATGTACCATGTAAAAAATGTGTTAGAAGCTTTGGACGATATGTGTATGTGTATAAGCACTTTCTGAATAGTAATTTTGAGAGGCTATAGGTTTAGACCTTTACATTTTAAAATTCTACAAGTCTGTAATGAATCTGCATTTCCCATTCTCATGAGTTCCCCCCATTATTCCATCTTTCATTATAAATTAAGTAGAGATACTTTGTACTGACTACTACTCAAAAATGAACTAATTCCGCTAGTAATCATACCCTCATATACTGGTCATGCCACAATTCTCAACTGTAAGCTTCTATATAGTTCATGATTTTGTATATACTGGATCTTCAAATCCAGTTAAAAACATCTGTTAAAAGCATTATTATAAGCTTAAAAATAATGAAAGGGTCAGGGCCTTCCTAGTGATGCAAGGTTTAAGTCTCACCACTACGAAGCTATTGGCAGCAACTGCAGCACAAGTTCAATCCCAGCCAGGCCAGGGAGCTTCCCCCATGGCGCAGCAGACCTCTCCTGTTTTGCCTACTGCTCCCTTCAGCAGTGTATTTCAGTAGATCCGCCTGTTCTGCTCCCCACTCTGTTCCTCTCACCCATTCCCACACCTCTGGCCTACACCCCAGCCCCTGTAGGCATAAATAAAAATAAATCTTTAATAATGAAAGGGTCATAAAATGGGTTTCTGGATATGAGATAAAGGAATTACCAATTTCACTATTACAACCACTATTAATTGAAGTAAAATATGCTTACAAAACAGAAAATAAACACTTGGGAATTTGGGGGCAAAAGATGCTTGCTCTAAAAATGCAAAGTATTGCTGTTGATATTTTACCAGCCTCCAGTTAATAAAACAAAGCATTTCCACACTGCGAAGGTCATACAATCAAACCTGTATTAACCAAAAGGCTGCAGGAGTAGCCGAGTCAGGTTAACTAAATTTACTTATAGGCCATTTTGTTCCAACCACTGCTATTAAAAATCTTTCTAAAGTGTCTTGAGGTATACATGTTCTTGCACTAGTAAGTACAATATATTGAACTTAACTAAATCACTGGTGACTGCAGGTCTTCTAATATATTAGGGTCAGTCTTGTCATGAGCATCAGTTTTCACTGGACCCTAATGAAGATTTGAGCCAGGTGTATACAGACTTTTCCTAGGCTATTATTCTCTGGAAGTTCCTCTTTTTTAAAAAATAAACTGTTTAAAATCTATTTTTTTAAGGGAAGGAACAGACCTTATTTTCCTATAAGTCAAAATCTAGAAAAATAAACCAGGTCAGCTGAGCTCTTACTACATCACTAAAGCTTTTCTAAAGTAGATATTCTTGAAAAATCTGTTTGGTTTCAACGCTTTCAAGGAACTGAGTGGCCAAGGGCAAAGCTGGGGAAAAAAACAGGTAAAATCCAATTCCTCTCGGAAAAGGAAACGGTATTAAAGAAAGCTGTGCAACATCCAGGTATTTACTAAGTAAGCCCCAGTACTAAAGACACTCCATGTGATCTGCTCAGCATTCTGGCTGTAGCAAACCTTTCCTGTCTGTGCCTCAGTTTCTTCATATGCAAAGTTGGGAAATTGGACAGGGAGAGAGGAAGAAGGAATTACTCTCTACGGACAGCCCAGGTGCCCAAACTCCTAAGGACAATATTCTCTGCAGTTATTAATAATTTAGGAATGTGCTAGTCATTTCAGTCCTCCTTTTATTGCTTTGGGCAGGCACTAAATAACAAACCATGAGTTGGTAGGACTATATGTTAGGTTATTAAATAGCCTAAAGAGATAATGAAGAATCCATGGAGGCTTCATTTCCCTTCAGTTTTTTTAACGTCTTACTCTAAATGACCAAGGGCATCAGCACTCATGGTTTGGTCCACACTGCCCTGGAGAGGGCACCAGCAGAGCTGGATTTGGATTCCAGCCTCGACAGGATCAAACTATATCTTAGACAAGTCGCCTACTCATCTACAAGATATTTTCCTTCTGTATCTGTCATGAAATAAGAATGCTGTGACAAATTCAACACATCTCCTTTTAAAATAAAGGTGTTACACCAATAGTTCAGGGAAATATTAAGGATATAATGCATTTTAATTTTGGAAAGATATTTGACCAAGTACCAAACACAGACATTAAAGATAACAAAGAGTCAAACAGACTCTTAACTTTGAACAGCAAGCATTCATTGAATAATAAATTGGAAGTAATGCTGGAAAGGTGGGCTAAATTAACAAGATTAAGCTGAGCTATGAATTCAAATGAATGGTATAGATCACTCTCTCAAAGTGTTGCTATATGCATACTGTAAACTTCTGGCATACAGTTTGGATACATCACTCTCCCTGGGTGGAATAACTCATCAGACTTTCCTCTTATGTTTCGCAAGCGTAAATACAAATCCTCATACTACAGTGAAAAAAAAAATCAAGCCTGGGATAGGAAAGGCCTGACTTAAGTACAGTTCATGTAAAAAAGAACTGAAAGTCTGAACTGAGTTGGAGCGCAACATGAGTCAACAGTGTGACATGACTGCCAGAAGAACTAACGTAATCTTAGCCACCAATAACAGAAGCGCAGTGTCCAGAACAAGGGGCTTACAGCTCAACTGTACTCCCTGCATCCTGTGCTGGGCACCACACATCTAGAATGATGGGCTCCGTCCCAAGAGCACCCTAGTTAAGCGTGATACTGACAGACAAGAGTGAGATTGACTGGAAGGGTAAAGGACTTAAACGAGTCCTGAAAACTGAAGGAACTTAGCCTAAAAAGCTAGTCGGCGGGAGAGATGATATTAAATAGCTCATGAGCTGCTAGTGACAGAGTTCTGACCTAAGATGACATATCAAGCAGCTTTGGTGTAGATACAAACAGTACCCAAAACAACATGGGCTGCTTCGGCAGTGGAGATGTTCAAGGCAATGCAACTGTCAACTCAGGCTACAAGTTAGAAACACTTGGGAATAGTTTTAAACCTGCCAATACCTGGGTCCCACCCCACCCCCAACGATTAAATTAAGACTCTCTGGGGGAGGGCCTGGGCATTAGTAGGAAATAAAAGCTCTCCAGGGGTTTCTAATATGCAGCTATGCTTGAGAATGACCAAGGTAAATACAATCAGCATGGCCACCTGCCTGTGTGTGGTGGAGGCAGAAATGCCTTCTTAGACCCCTGCATTAGATTTACTTCCCACAACTTTTCTGTTCTAGAACCTTTGTATGTTTAACTTGTTAACATTATCCTCTACGATCGTGAAGATTACCTCTCTTTGCAAATATTTGAGAAGAAATGAAGTTTAAACAGAGCAGTCTCTTTAAAGGGAAAACCTACAAAAGATCTAGCCTTTTCTATTCATATAAAAGAGGTTTCAACAATTTAAGCATTACTATCTTTGCAGAAAACACTTTTCTACTATGTTGATAAACTTCAACAATTCCAAAATTTTGTGAAAGAAATTTAAAACATGCTAACATTCAAGAATTCCCTTTTTCTTCCACGATGAAATAATTCTTAAAATCAAGCAGAATCTGTTACAGGGCAGGGAGAGGGGCACCCCAGGACCCCCAAGCCTGCCTGTTCTAAATAGGTTCTGCCATCCGCCGCATCACGACAAAACATGTAAGACCTTTAGTGGAAAGAAACTTTAACACAATTAGAAAAGACAGAGACTATAGTTCTAAATCAAGCACTCAATGTTACCCATCACCTCATGGGTAAAAGTCCACCCAAATGGGATTGGCCCAAAGCAAGGCCCAAAAGCCTGCCACGAGTCTAAAACACCTTTCCACAGGGACCCATAGAAAAGGGTCAGAAACAGCCAGACAACTCTGGGAGGAAAAGAACAAAATCAAAATCCAGATTAACACAGCCATAGTTAACCTCCCCACGGGTCTCTCACCCACATCTGTTTCATCAGTCCAGGCCAGTGCAGCTTCTTTACATGTCTCTCTGCTCCTTGGGCCTCTTCTGGCTCTCCATCCTGCTTCCTTCCTTCCCCATCCTGCTTCCTTCCTTCCCCAGTCTCCTCTCTCCCTTCTCCAGTTTCTAATCTCAACTGCTCAGCTCCCCCTCCCTTGGGTGGGGCAGGGAACCTGGAACACTCCCTTTTCCTTGGGACCACCCTATTAAAACACTACCTTGTATGATCTCTGCCACTAGTAATTTAGCCTATGTACAAGATAATATATTTTATTTTCCTGCTTTAAAGATTTTAGAAAACTTTGTAAAAGAATACCCTGGGTTCTTTATAACCAATCTAGATCTCCACATTTTCTTCAGAGTTGGCTATATTCTTATTCGTAATCCTATTCTTCTCAACACTGAATAGGAATGTTTATGTATTTTTCCCTAATCTCCTTTGAAAAGACACATCCATATGCGTTCAAAAGCCGTCTGCCCTTATATTTAAGTCAAGCATTCACAGTAATGGATTTCGTTACACATCTAAATTTTAGTGGACCTTCCAGGTTTTTCCACTAAGATATAATACACCCTCTAAACTTCAAAACTTTCACTTCAGGTTACGGTAAATCATCAACCATTTCCTTTTACTTTTGCCATCTGTCGATGCAAAAAGCTCCTTTAATGAATCTGAAGCTTGTTCTAGGCTACTTGAAACTTCTCTCATTAATCTTTGCCTTGTGGTTCATAAATAATGAGAGAGGTATTAAAGATCATCATCTTGTTTGCAGACAATCATCACCAAAAGAGCCAGGAATAACACTGGATTTGACTAGACGTATTCAGCCTGACTGAGCATTTCAAGAGTCCTGATGTGGGGACGAAACACGCATTTAACATTTTTACCAAAAGCTGGTTAACTGTAACCACGTTTCAAGTAAGGACTGTCCTTTCCGTATCAAAACACTAGAAAGAATTACGACCTTACAGCCATCTGAGCAGCTGCTAGGCAGACAGATTGTTCCACAGCCAATAGTCACCTTTCCATTTTTCAAGCACATACCTCTTACAGAAATGTTTTCAGTGCGGCAGTCTACAGCGCTGGCTATAACACCGGCACGATGTGACAACAAAATTCATGATGATTTTGCTTTTTCAGTCTGCCCCCCCTTTTTAATTCTTTCCTCCCCCTTCGTCACCTCAAAGAAGATCAATCCCACAGTACTTCCACAAAACCTGACTCAGACTTATGAATATAATGCTTTCAGTGAAAGCAGACCAGCTTTATAGGAGAACAGCTTTCATGAGAAGCAGGAAGCTGATCTGAGCAGCAGAGAGCAGGGATGGGGCGGAGCAGAAAGGAACTGAGCTGGGGGGAGCGTAGCCCAGACGTCCCGGCTGCTTCTAGTTACTTATTGACAGTTTCATCTTATAGCACAGATTTCTGAACAGGGAGAGCATCCATCCTGTCATACCTTTTCTTTCTTTTACGAATCTCTGTCAATTTGGTCAACTATTAAACAGAGGAAAGTGAGGCCTTACAGGCTCGTCAGAGCCCAGTTGCAGGGAAATGATGTAAGCTTCCCACCTCCCACCAGCCCCCGCTCTGCCAATCCACCTCTACTCTGACCTGTTAACATCCCCTCCCTCCCCCAGTGCCACTGCCCTGGGGCCTCCTGGCCCCCAGCTGGCCTAGCTGTGTCCTACTGAGCTTCAGGAAGTATTTGTCAGGGGATAAGGAGTATTTTTGTTTTGAGGCAAGTCTTCAATGAAAAAGCAAATGCTTCTCTATTTAAAAAATAATGCTGAGTCCACAAAACCTAGTCACTCCCCAGGAGAAATAATATTAAATAGCACTGAGGTGAGGAATGCAATTTAGCAAAAGGCAGTGGAAGGTGTGAGGTAGCAAATGCTGTAATGACAGGCGATAGGAGACACAAGTTCTACTATTCTAATACCACCTCTGTAACCTCGGACAATCGCCTTACCCTCTCTGGTTTCATTTTCTGTAAAAGGAAAGAATTACTATAATTACATCTAAAGTCTCCTATACTCTTATAATTTTATTGACACCGAAAAGCAATAAACTAGGAATAAAAAAAAATCTGACTGCCCAATTGCTTGTTGTTTACTTAAAAGAGCAAATAATTCTTAATATTAACTTATTTAGAATATGTTTGCCAAAGTCCTTGTAAATGCCAGTACGAAAACAAAAGATACATAGAAAAAAAGCTCCAAACAGTTCAAGTATTAATACTGGTGTGGAGAATTTATAGAAAATTAGCATTATGAAAATTCATACTCAGAAAAAGACAGTGTATGAACAGATGCATAGAAGCAATTAAGACCTAAGACATTACCCTTAAACAACATACACTACCTTGGTCAGCAGCGTTCTCACTTTAAAGGATACACAAAAATACTGGGGTGTAAAAAAAATTTTTTTTTTTAATTAGGGCGGGCAAACTCCTGGATGTACATCATTAAAGGTAAGAAGAGTCTTCAGGGCACAGTTCCTAAACACCCTTTCCTAAAAATGAACTGCCTGAAATTGCCCTTAGAGAGCAGGTCCTCTTTTCCCACCTCCCCTTTTTCCAATTTCCTTCACCCACTTTACAAATCAAGGCACACAGCTCATCCATCACAAATCTCACTCTGGGGCACTGCTTCAGAGTAGGGGAAAAAACCCTGGTCAGGACATTAGAGGACTGTATATGGCCCTCCTCACTTCTCTTGTGCAACTCAGGTAACTCTGTCAGTACTTTACTTGGAATAAAACTGGACAAGGACCTAATTTTATTGTCAGCTGGTAAATTATCGAAGATAGTTTCAAAGGATAGATCACTGTGATTTTGAATCTAAGGAGTTCAGAGGAGTTCAAAGAATTGACTGACACTGCTAAATTAATACTATTTATCTTCTTCAACTTATTTATGTAAATAAAATTTCAGTGTATATTTTAAAGAGAAAGCAAAATAAGCTGAACACTTTCTGCAAAGAGTAAATTCATCCATTGATATGTAAACTATAAGTACCAATAGTGCATTAAGAGATAAATTTCCAAAAAAATTTATCTTTTCTCTAATATTATTCACCAAAATCTGTAATTCACACATTATTTGAACAATTGCCTGCTAATAATCACTGTAATAACTTTTTTAAAAATCTCTGAGTCTTATTGAAGCTACTACAAAGGTGAGAAGTGGCACAATGGTCTATGGGAAAGGGTGGGTGGTAAAGTGGGTGCGTGGATACTGGGGGTGATGTGGTAACATACATCTGATCTGATGTGAACCTAGCCCCCCCTAAATCATTTAGAGTGTTGTAAACCAATGTTTCCTCATTGAAGGGGAGAAGAGGAGTCTGAGTCTTATGGTTACAGTAAATTAAATTTTGCCACCGCAAGTATGAGAGGGTAATAAAAATATTTTTAAACATAATAATATACAAGGATAAAATTAAGAGATAAGTAAATATTGAGGATTTCATGGAGAAAAACTAAGATTAAAATGTCAGACTGTTAAAGAACGGAGTGTAAATGATTAGCGGCAGAGATTATACAGCTATGATATTTGAATCAAATGAATATATTTAAGAAGGGCATACCAATTTCATTAAGAAATATTAAAATTTACAATAAATGACAACTATACCATTAGGAAATGATTGAAACTTATGACAAAAATTTTAAATGTCAGTGAAGAAATATATGGAGGAATCAAGTCTTCAAAATTCTTTTCCTAGAGCAAAAGAAGTTTAAAGATTATATTTACCTTCCTTTCATTCCAAAGCTAGACGTGATACATGTACACAATGGAATATTATTTAGCTATCAAAAAAAACAAACATGCAATTTGCAGCAACATGGATGGAGCTAGAAGGGATCATGCTCAGAAAAATAACCAGAAGGAAAAAGAAAAATATCAACTGGTTTCACTTATAGCAGGAATATAGGGGAACCAAATATGAGAGAGACATTCAGCAAGAGATGGGAAGATAACGGCTCAAAATGGGGGAGAAAAGAGCAGAAGGGTTCACGGGTGAATTGGTGGTGGGAAACCTAAGGGGAATACACAATAATGTAAAAGACATAAATAATAACAACAATACAAATAAAAAAATTTAAAAAAAAACAGAAATGCCAATAATCTAGAATCTCAGGGATTAAGTTTTGGTTGTACTCTTTGTGTATAATAGTTTAGTCTCCTACTTTTAAACTATTACAAATGAAAATCTCGCTTAATGGGAACTCTTTTCTGTCTTCCCAGATCACACCACCATGATTTAACTTTTTATTAGTGTTTCGTAGACAATTAATACTAGCTCCAATCCTGCTGAGTCTTCATATAAGATGCCCATGTCCTGGGACCCTGCTCACTTTGCTTTCTGCATTTCTGCCAGCAAGCTGGGGAATGTGAGCTCAACTTCTGGGCACCAATCACAACCTAGCAGCCCTTGAGATCCAACTTTCCTTCCTATCAAAAGAAGTTCATCTCACTTCCTTAAGTTCTCTCACAAAACTGACATGAGTTTACAGAAGTAAACACTCTTTACTCAAAAATTCTGCACCATGAAAATTTATTGGGTTCTGAGGTTTTCCCCCCTTTCGGTCAGACTCCTCCCACCACTTCGCAACACTGGGTGTCGGCATGAAGCACCTCTCTCCATTTTAACTGCTCTATGATGTGGAGCCAAAAAGCTAACTAAATCTGTTTATTCAATTCAAATAAAAATGGCATAAGGGATGGATGTCATCTATAAAGCACAACAAGTTTGTGTTATTTATTTCCAGAGGTGATATAGGTTCTGGATCACCATATATTGTACGATGGCTGGGTAAAGTACAGAAAAATATACTTTACATTTTTCATTCAAAACTTCCATCTGTTATAATATAACAAAAGAGTCATAGAAAGGAGAGTCGTGAGTCTCATTCATTTTTTCATTTTATTATCAGACATCCCCTGACTAGCCACGGGCACACAGGTACATGTTATTTTTATTGTTTATTATATATTTATTATTATTATTATCATTATCATTATCATTATTAAGGCATCTGGCACTCTAAAGCTTCAATTCCTAAGCTACTAGTCCACCTAGTGTCCTAGAGCCTTGGATTCATTCCCAGACGCACAAAATAAACATTTCACTTTCAAAAGTAGCAAACAAAATTCCAATAATGCCAAAGAAATAAGAAGATTTTATAAAATTAACTGATACTCTACTTAAAATGTCCATATGGTGAATAAAGAATCATATTTCATGAATTATTATGTGATTACTATTAGTATAGCCTCACTTGACCCTGCGTAACTCTATTACTTCCAGGTTACAGAAAATGAAGTTGAACCTCAAAAGTATGTAACTGACTAGCCCAAGAACACAAGGCAGGGGCCTCCCTGGTGGCGCAGCGGTTAAGCTCTGCGCTGTGGAGCTGTTGGCAGCGGCGACTGGAGTTCAATGCCTGCAGGAGAGATTACCACATGGCACGGCAGACCTCTCCTGCCTTGCCTGCTGCTCCCCTCAGCAGTGTATTTCCGCTGCTCTGCTTGTTCTGCTCCCCACTCTGTCTCTAGTGAACCCTCTCGCTGCCCCACGCCTCTGGCCTGTACCCCAGATTGTATGCATAAATAAATAATTCTTAAAAAAAAAAAAAGAACACAAGGCAGACAATGAAAGGCAGATTAGAACTCAATCCTGAAGATAGATGGTCCAGCAAAGTTTCCTAGTACATGCACTTGCCCAACTGACAATGCTGGTATGATCAACAAAAACTAGAGTGAGAAGCTGCGGTGACTGCATTTCTGCCCCCTTCCATGATTCCTGTGGGGCATCAGGATTCAGTTTAAAAAGCCAGCATTCTGGAATATGAGTTTGAATCCAAATCATATGCCCTTGAGCAAGTTATTTAACTTTTCTAGACCCCAATTTCCTTAACTGCAAAAGGTAGTAAAAGGACATACAGGGTTATAGTGGGGATTAAGAAAGATGTGTCCTCTGCACCACAGCAGTTACAGACTTGAGTTTGTAACTAACATTTTTAAGCTCCTATTGTACAACAAGTCTTAATTCATTTAATTCTCCCCATTACCTTAACACAAAGTACACGCCATTATTATCAGTCCAGTGTTACCAATGAGGAAAAACTTTTCCCAAGAGAGGTAAGGTAATTTGCCTGGAGTCACAGACAGAGCTAAGAAATGAAAAGAGGAGGCAGTGAGGCTAAGCAGGCTGACTCCAGGGCTCACAGTTGCACTGTGTACCGCCTCTCTGAGAAGGACTGTAATGAGAGCACAGCTTTATTCTCACCACCATCATCACCATTTCCATCACAACCTTTCTCCATAGTTAGCCTGGAGGGCCTTAGGTCTATAGAGCATCCTGGGGATGAGACATAAATTGCTGGGAGTTTGCCTAAGTGAGTCCGATAGGAATAAGGGCTTCAGGGAAGAAGTGAGGAAGGAAGCTGGTCTCTGGAAGAGAATAAGGTACAGCAGAAATGGTGAAACTACATGGAGCTCTGAAACAGGGAATGTGAAAAAATATAAGCTACTAGGTAAGTGGCAACAAAGTGGACACTTACCCTATAAAAACCAAACACATTCATAAGAGTTTCTCAGATGTCTAAAAAGGAATACTAAAAATGGGGAAAACCTGACCTGTGATATAACTTGTGGTCAGCTTAACAACTGTTATCTGATCCTGGGGCGTGATCACTTTAATCAGCTCTCATTGATGACCTGATACAAGCATAACGAAAAGCCTTTGCCTATGAAAGGATCAGTTTAGCAAAGTGTCCCTCTCAACTACTGAACTACAATCCTACTCCTCTGGCAAACCTTAAAATCATAAGCTCATGCAGTGTTTTTTTTGCGTTCTTTGGATAACTGTGTTTGGGGCTTTTAATCCACAATGTTTTCCTCTAAGGCTTTGTCTAAATCTAAAGTCTGTTTATTTTTTTGTTAGGTTTTTTTTTTTCCTACTTTAAAGGGACTAGTGGAAATCACAGCCTGCCCATCTCCCTCATGGGGAGGCAGCCTGCCTCTGACATGCTGCCTGGTGCTTTGCCTAAGTCACTACTGGGGCACTGGTGACGACTCCATTTGGGGTTACAGGTCTGACTTCCCATCACCTAGGAAATTCCCACAGAAGAAAATCCAAGTTTTGTTTCTCTTCACAACCCCAGTACCTACTGTACTGCTTTGCACTCAATAAATGCTAGAAGATCAGCTGAACATTTCCAAGCTTGTTTTCCACTCCTGCAAAGGTTTCCTTTGCCACTGAGCTTACTCTAAAAACCTCTCTCTTTAAATAATAATAATAATCTTAGATCATCACAAGTGATTAGTGGATTAGTGATTACTCCTCTGGCAAATGGTTGGAAAAATGAAAGGAAAAGAGTCTTGGGATAATGTTTTAGTATGTACTTTACTGAACATGCGCCCTGTATTCAGTTTTCAAAAAAGATATGCCTCATGGTCATGATCACTTCAATCTTACTGACTAGCTGAAGGGGTTTTAGTCATTAAACAATATCCAGTAAAGGGTCCAGCAGAAGGTCAGTGTCAGATAAACACTTTTATTTTGGCTGATTAATTGCTGCTATTAGAACTGCCATTGGCCAAATACAGGCTATGCTTGAACAAGAGTGTCAAAAGATTTAGCAAAATACCAGTAAGTTTCTTAGATAATTAGCTTTTAGAAATGTAAAATTATGATTATCATCAAAAACAATAACCCAAAATATCATACTTCTATTCTTTCTGTATGGGGTCTTCGAAAAAATGAAGGGTTAAAAGACTGTTTCACCTTTATCTTAAAAAAAAAAAAAAAAAAAAACTCTTCCATAAACTGTATGATAGCAATTTAACAGAAACTGTTGGCCACAAAGAATTGGGGGGTGGGAGGGAAGGCTGATGGAGGCAAAGGATCAATAGATCATCTGGTTGTTCCTGAAATTTACCAAACTCATTACAATTTGGGTAAATCTAAGCATCTATCTGGAAGGGCTCCGAAATTATACATACACGCCGCCCTTTAAAATAAAATCTGTGTTTCTCTGCACTGGTAAACATAGCAAATTAAATTTTGAAACTTTAGATTACATGCAAAGATCTACCTTCAAATACTTCAAATTTCCCTAATATTTCCTTGCAATATTAGAATCTTAGCAGATATTAAGATTAAACATTCTGCTCAATATTGTTAAATTAAAAATCAGCTTAAGATATTTTTTAAATCAGCAATCTCAAAAAGAACACCTGATGATGTTAGTATATTTTTTAACACAAAATGTAAAAAAAAAAAAAAAAACAGAAACAGTAAATAGATTACATTTTGCAGGCAGAAAGGCTTGTAAGTTTTCCCAAATATCATACTAAACTGGAGAATTGTTAACTTCAAATGGGGTCAATCTCTTCAATATAAAGTCACAATCACAGCTACCTTGATTTGTAACAAACTAATTATAAAGGCTAAACTACATAAATTAACTGACATATAAGAGATTTCACCACATATATTCAATTATTCCCCTTTTACTTTTGCACAATTTTGGTAAGAACACTTCAATGACCTATAGTAATCTGCACGCAGGAAAGAATTCTATTAGAATTAAGACACTTTTAAATAAAGAGTATTATTAAGTATAAGATTAGGTTCTGCTTTTTTTACCTTTTAAACAAGTGTAACATTCATTTAATTTTATAGTTCTTTACAAAATAAATTATATTTGTAGAAATATAGTCTCTTAAATTAGGTTACATGTATCATCTGGGACTTTTTTTTAATTTCTTTACATATTCCTTTAAATCTAATAGCTTTCCCCAGGGAAATGTTTATTTCTATCCTATACTAACATCTCTCTTACTCTAAGAAGTATCAAATTTTAAAGTCCTTAACTTGTAAATATCATAGCAAGCCCTTTCTATTTACACAGAAATCTTAAGATAGGTCTGCAATTCATGAAATTTTTCACTGATGGAAAGTTAGGAGAGTATTTTTATAGTATGTTTTCACTTCAAAGAAAACCACTGAGGTAAATATTTCCATTTTACAGAGAAAGATACTAAGATAGTCAGAAACCAAGCATCTTATTATCTGACTTAATATCCTGAAAAGCCAAGATATAAAATAATTTTCTTATCCCTGCAGTCAGGTAGTTTAGCATATAAAAATATAGTTGATCATAAACGCAATCTAGTCATCTGAAATCTAGAGGGCAGAATTTCTATGTGCTTCTAAAATGCATCCTCCTTTCTCCCCTATCTCCTTTTTAACAACTATCTCTGTATCTTAAATTAAGTCTTTTAAGTCACTTTTAATGGACTTGCACTGTTCCTTAAATTCCCTAAACATGGTTTTGATCCATTTTACGCTTTCATTATTTTTATAACTTTCTTCACTGTCCTCTGAAAAATGAAAAATTTGTTACAAGCTCACTGGAAAATTATTTATGTTCTTTTTTTTGTCTTTAAATAGGTGTTAAGAGTTTTTAAAAGTAAAAAAAGGCTTCTTTTAGAACTTACCAATGAGAAAGGATATATACACAAACCTTGAAAGTTAATAATAAGATTCTATACTTAATCTATAATTGTCCTTAAGACTATGGGGGAAAAAAATCTATCCAGAATGGCATTAACCTTTAGGAACTGGCCGATTCCCAAGAGTGGCTAACGCCTGGAAGCTGGAGGTATTGCAGGTTGTGTTAGGAGGTAAGGTCGTGAAGGTCAGTAACTAAGATTCAGGCAATGCTGGCCAGGTAAGGCTGTGCCTTCTGATGGGACCATGGACAGAGGAGTGGAGCCCCTGACCTCATACTCCAAATCAACTTCATTCCTTCATCTGTTCCAAACCTAAGTGCTGGTCACAAGTCTAAATAGTGTGGCTTTGGATTACAGCATTTATAATAAGTTAATCTACTCTCAGATGTGAAGACAGAGGCAACAGCCCAACTTAGTCACTAAAAGAAAAGTACGCATGTGTGTAGTTAGGAGGGGCTCTGGAAAGCGCTTAAACATCAAAGCAATTTTAAGAAGTAAGAGGAGCTTGTAAAATAAAAGACAAAGCTATAGAAAACTGAAGTAAAACAGATGCATATATAAAATATATATGTAACTTTCTATTTAACTGTATTATAAAGCATGTAACTAATTATATGATTTATAAAATCTTCATATCTAAATTATAGCTGGCACAACCCAACTGAGAGCGGTCTCGAGAATTATTATTTATGAAAATTTTTTCAGAGGTGTTTACAAAGATTCACTTTAAGGGAACACTTTCTATTTAAAATTGTGAAACTCAGCAATTCTTATGAACTGATAATAGTCCTAGAGGGGGAAAAAAATGAAAGGATGAAGGGATCATATTAGACCCCCAAATGATGTAAAACACTAAAACAAAGGCATAAAGAAACAAAATTCAAGGAGCATGATGAGAAACCTTTAGCCAACTGTGAAAAATCACACTTAAAACAAAATTTGTTTTGCTAGAGCTTGCCCTTTCTCTAAATACACCTGTGTGCCTTTTCTATGATTAAAAAGGCCCAAATTCTCAAGACAGCCACAGAGAGATTGTGAGATACCTCTGCACTAAAACAACAGTGCGGTTCAACTGGTGTCTCTGATATTTTTCAAGAGAAAATGAAGAGCACAATTACACTTCCAAAACTCTGAAGAAGAACCGCTATGTGGTACTGCTCAAAAACCAAGTCAAGATTTTGGCTTTCATGGTTCCTCTGCTACAACTTCTTGAAACAGTGCCAACTAGAATCACTTGATCACTTAAACCAGTGCTAATGAGTTGAAAGTAGCTGGGGTATATGAATCAGTGGTCATTTCTCTGCCATATATTTATGTTCAAGTAATTATCGAGATGACCAAATAACTTGACCAAGAAAGCAATCTGAAAGCAAGGGAAAAAATGGTAAATCTGGAGTCCAGAAAACCTGGCGAATAATTCTCAATAAGGATTAATTTGCTTGACTTCAGTTGTTTTCAATTTTCTTCTATTTAATACATTTTCTCAGTTCTTTTACAAGCTTTCCAGAGAATAAGGAATCAAGTGCACTTCTTTATATTCCTAAGAACATAACAATGACCAAATGGAAAAAAAAATTTACTCGCTGAGTATAATCGATCAGCTCAAATGATAAAATGGTTCCTTATTTTTCCTCATTAAAATGCAGTTTGCATTAAAAATAGGAAAAATACCGTAAAACGATGTCTGATCATTTTAATGGGATATGTCAAAAAGCACAAATGGAAGTTTCATGGGACAAGGTAAATGACAGAAATGGAAATAAGTGGGTGTAACATCATCCCTACTTTTGGCAACATGAATGTTCTTTGTAAACATCATTTACACTCTTTCCCATACCTAAATTGGGAGATTTAATTTCTCATATTCACAAACATTCATTAGTAGACTATGTGTGATTTTTAAATTAACCCCAAAGCCTGGCTCATAGATACCTTTCCTTCAGATCATGCTATAGTTCCATTTTTACCCCATTCTTTTTACTCACTTTTGTTAGTTTTAGGAAAAATGCTTAAGCATTTCCTCATGTAATTAAAAATATTAACATAAATTTAGTGGCTGAATATTATTTTTTACTGGAATTGGGAAATTTGGGCACAGAGAAGTACAATGTATGCCACACCCCTCCCTCCTTCCACCTGCATCTCATTCCACTGGAGTAGGTCCTGGCTTCACTCCAACGTGAAACAGCTACTCAATCTAGGCTGTCTTTCTTAATGATCTTCCTCCTCTCTACCATTCTACCCCCCACCCCAACACTCTGAGCCCCTTCTCTTTGTGATCTTGCTTTCATACAGCTCCCTTTACCAGTCACTTCCTTTTTTTTCTCCATTTCCTAAGAATCTAACCATCTTTTAATATCCAGCTGATGTCCCCTTCCCTCAATAAATTCTACTGAAGGATCAGAACATTCACTCATTCAAATTATTCAAAATTACTTATTTAGCACCTATTATGTACCAGGGCACTTATTCAGGTTCTACTGGGTAGATACAGGGCTAGACAGGCTTCCACTCTCACAGAAAGAGCAAAAGATAAACAAGAAGAAAATGAGAAAATACTAAGTCAGTGATATGTACACGAAAACAAGATTTTGTTTCTGTACTATTTTCAGCCAACTTGCTGTGAAACTGAATTACTGAAGGCAAAGATTCCATCTTGTATCTAAAACCTGGCACACAGTAGGTACTTCAGTGACCAGAAATTAATATATACACAAAAATGAAGAGAATGGATGGATTCATGGATGCATGGACTTTCATACCTTATTGTTTCCCAGCTGGGGTTGCTAATGTGGCCTTGTGCTGGTTTCCCTGCTGGCTTCGGAGCCAGTCCCCAGCCCCTGCACGGGTTCAGGCCATGGCGTCTGCCCTCCTCCAGACTTTGTTTCTACACTCTGCATTTTTATTCTCAAAGGTCTACAAATCAAGATTTCAAGTGAAACTTCACTTCTTCATAAAAGTCTGCCCTGTTCCAACAGGTCTGGTCAACCCTCCACTTAATAATTGTCTTCTCTCAAGAATTTATGATAATTTGAATTAAAATAACTGCGTATGTGATTGGTTGATGTCAACTGCCCTCACTAGAATGAAAAGCTGTAAAGGCTGTGATCCCCTGTGCCTAGTCCACAGCTTTCTACACACGAACATTTAAAGGAAGAAAAGGAGGGAATAATGTGGTTCAGAAACTAAATTGGTAGTTCTAAACTTTGATTCTAAAAGATGTGTAAAACTAAAGAAAAAATAGTATTTTTATAAATTGACTCAGATGTTAAAAACAAATGAACTATGAAATTAGGTGAAGTTCAGAATGAATATTAGAGATACTGAGCATAATTTAGAGTGCAGTTTATCCTGATCAAAATGACTTGCACTTTTTTAAAAAATGAAAGCCCTATAAAGAAATAGTTCCAGGTATCAAAACTAAAGACTAAATTTTGGAATCATTAATCCTCCCAGGCTCGCAGAAATCAAGACTCTAATGAAAATAGCCATACATACTGGAATAAATATTACTTAACCGTGAATTTATATTTTAAAATGACTCTCGATAACTCAATTTGCTCTTAAAATGATAAATGAAGCATTAATTACTTCAAAAAAATCTCGTATCCTGTGCAGGTGGTAAAAAGGTGCAAATCATTCATGCTACTTTTCCTCATTTATAAAGTAAATGGTTGAGCAGCTGACCTGCAAGGTGCTTTCCAATCCTTTTGAAAGTAAAGAGATATAGCAAGTAACATCTCAATTAATCAGAAAGTCTAATTCGGAGACTCTATTTAAGATACATAAGATTACCAAAAGCAATATATAAATTTAACACAATTCCATCAAAATACTAAAAGTATTCTTCAAAAATAGAAATAAAAAATATTAAAATATGTATCAAACTATAGAAGGCCTCAAATAGCAAAAACAATCCAATGAAAAAAGGGGAAAAACAGAGGCATCACATTATCTATATAGTATAAAACAACACTAATTAATACAGCATGGTACTGGAATAAAAATATCCGTTTCAATGAAAAAAAATCAAAAGTCCAGAAATAAATCCACACATATATCAATACTGAAATCATGATAAAGAATCAAGTCCAATTACTCTCTAACTCCATGAACAAAAGTAAATTCAAAATGGACGGAAGATTTAAAATGGACATAAGACCTGTCACAATAAAATAGAAGAAAACGTTTACAATATGTTTTATGACATCAATGATGAAGATGTTTTTGTAGACGCTACCCCTACAGCAAGGGAAATAACAGCAAAAATAAACAATTGGGATGAACTCACATTAAGCAAGAAACAAAAATATAAGTAGATTAAAAAGACATCCTACTGAATAAGAGAATATTCACACATTACAGAACTAACAAGGAGTTAGGAACCAAAACATACAAAAACTGATTTAA
The DNA here is from genome assembly GCA_004024925.1 of Scalopus aquaticus. Classification (NCBI taxonomy): domain Eukaryota; kingdom Metazoa; phylum Chordata; class Mammalia; order Eulipotyphla; family Talpidae; genus Scalopus; species Scalopus aquaticus. Next base: position 208,964 of record PVIJ01000041.1, read on the forward strand.
CAACAACAACAAAAACAAGCAACCCAACTAATAAATGGCAGAAGATCTGAACAGAAAACTCACCAAAGGGGCTATCCAGAAGGCCAACAGACACATAGAAAAATGTTCATCACTTTTAATATGGGAGATGCAGGTAAAATCCACCATGAGGCATCATCTCAAATATGAGCACGCTACATATTAAAAAGACTCTCACCAAGTGGTGGAGAGGATGCTGAGAAAGAGGAATTATACTACACTACTGGTGGGAATATACACTATGCTGCCATTCTAGAAAGCAATCTGGATTTACCTTATAAACTAAAAAAATGGGAATCTAGTTCCTCAGGCTACAGGTACCAAGAACTGATCCAAGACCATCAGTGTTTCAGAAGATGTTCCTTAAGTTGAAATGTTTTGAACATAAGTCACATAACAGCAAATAGTATATCAAGAGGCAAAAAGACAAACCAATATGATATTCACAGTCTTATCTTCTCAATCAAAAACTTGTCTCTAGTTATTCCATTTTCCTAGCTTCAATTTCCTCACCTGTAAATGGCAGTCACATTTGAGATTGCAGTAGGCTGGATCATCTTTGGTTCAGAACTGACATTACACCAGAAGTCGTGTTCTCCAGGGAAGCCTTCCTACATTAAACAAATGGGACCTTCTTCCCTGACCTCTCCAGCCAGAACAAACCTTCTCTCACTGGCATAAGGAAACTAAGGCTTCAACCCAGCCCCGAAATATCAAAACACTGATTGCAACCCATTATAGGACTGTGAAAAGGACAAAATTGTTTGGAAAAAAACAACTAAAAATGAAAGTATCATATGACCCAGCAATCCCACTCTTGGACATCTATCCAAAGAACACTACACCGTCAACTCAAAAAATGGTATGCTTCACAATGTTTATTGCAGCACTATATACAATACCTAGGACGTGGAAATAACCTATATATATGGCCACTGACAGATAACTGGGTCAAGAAGAGGTGATATATCCATGCAATGGAATGTTTTTTGGCCATAAGAAAAAGCAGTATGGTGTCATTTACAGCAACATGGAAGAAAATTCAGGATAATTATGTTTAGTAAAACATTCAGAATGACAAAAACAAATACAGTAAATTTACATAGTTGACAATTCAACAAAGCAAACTATAAGAACTCTCAGACACTAACAAAGTGAGGCTTCTAAGATTAAGAGGAAGGGGAAAGGGAGAAAGAGTCAAAGAGGTGAAAGGAATAGTGGCGGGGGCAGAAATTAGGAAATCAAAATACCATGAAAAATCGAGAGAAAATTACGAAAGACTGTAAGTCTAAAAAGCATTAGGTGCCCCCTGAATAGGCAAGATTTATTTTTTAATACCCCAAAAATCCCATATATTTAAGATAGGTCTTTAAACTTCACATGGTGTTGATTTTTACTTTGATCACTGCTGCAATACACTTCATTATCTTATGTTAGCAAATCATATAACTAGGCTACTAAGAGCTTTGACAAGAGCCATAAAGGAAATGGGGTAAGAAGAAGGGAATAGGAAAAAATATTAAAGCACAGATTATTCTCTAAAGGATGGCAACACAATATTTATACTGAAGCAAAGAGCACAGATACCTTCATAGGTATACCATATTACACCATTATTTAGCAAGGCAGGAAAACATATCAGTATAAAGTTTATAATTCAAAGCCAAAATTTTTTAAAGTTAAAAATTGTTCAAAGCTCTTAAAAGTTTTACAACTTAAATTTATAAGCATTATACTGGTATATTATAATCCCAGAAAAAAACAGTAGGATAGAAAGTACTACTCTATTTACATGCTAACAGCTTTACAATAGGAAAATGCTAGAAAGATAATACTTACACTAATATTATAATAAAAGCAAGACCCTAGCAAGGAAAAAACTGTTCTTCACTCATAATTAAAACAAACAAGGAACAAAAAACAGAAAGAACTCTACTTTGTTGCAATTTATGTCTAGAAGTTGTACTAAAATTAGTATTAATTATTTGGCATTGGGAAGCTGTGAGTTTTCAAAGATGGCTATTTAATTGGCAGGCTAAAATAAATCTTTCAACCACAAAGACTTAACTTCAATACTTCAGTGTTTTATTTATATATATAAATCTTATTTTCATAAACTTTGGGTAAAGGATAAAACTAAATACAATGTGACTTAAAAATAAAAGGAAAAAAGCAAAACCAAAAATATAAAAAAAGTTTACACATATGCCATGAGTGGGGAAAATTCTTAAGGTAAAACGGCACAAATTTTTGCCAAATACCATCAAAAGTATGCAATGATTTTGCTAAATAGTTGGTACCTACAGAAAGTGCTTTAAAAATACTTCTACTAAGTAAATATAAGTGTTCTGTTGAACAGAAAGTTTGCCAAAACACCTGATGATCTGCAAACTAAGAAAAAATGATTGCTTCTCCTAAGTTTTTGAAATAAAAAATTTTTTAAGTTAAATTTTTTCTTTTTTCAAAAAAGAAATATTTTGGCTCATGAATATAAATAGTGCACTAAGTAAACATAAAATAAACATGTTTTATGCAGATGCCACAATAGATGTAGCAATACTATACAGTGTGTCAATACAAATTGACAGAATCTAAATTCTCTTAAAATTCCCATTAAAAACAAGCTAGTGATGATAAAGCATGAAGCATAATTCTTTCCTAAAACTATCAGACTTTCATACATGATACAATGCCTGATTAAGAATTAGATATAATAATTTTTACAATTCTGCCCTGTTGCTGATAAATTATATTCTTTATGTGTACCTCAATTAAGTTTTCTTACTTAAAATTCTGCTTGCAAAGGAAAAGAAACAGACAACTCAAGGATATTAAATATCAAGTATATATGCAATGTACAAAAACTGAACATCAGCTCATGTCCACAACAGAGGAGACCAATTAGAAAACCACTAATTATAATTTGGCATGTAATTCCATTCTCAAAGCTACTTTTTTAAAAAATCTCTGCTTAATTCCACAATTATTATCTGTCTAGTATGTGCAAAGCACTGCAGGCCCTGGATGACACAAGAATGAGGAAAATATACTTACTTCAGACTTGGTAAGAACAAGGCAGAGAATAAAGTATCACAGAAGGGGAATAACGAAGTTTAGGAATTCTGCAAGAGACTATCACCAAAAAAGAAATAGGGAGGCTATTCTTCGCCTAGGATGCAGGGAAAAGGTCTTAGATTTCTCTCTTATCCACCTCAAACTTTTGAACTTAAGTGTAGTCACTTTGTAAAAGCTCAATACATGAAAGTATGATTCAAGATATTTTAAGGAAAATCTCCAATGAAAAACTAAAAGCTTGATTTGAATTTGCTCCTAGTTAAATACATATAAGAAAACTCATTCAACAATTATCTATGATTAACAACTGAAAAGGTTTGCTTCAAACCAAATGTCACATACCACTTTAGGTCTTTCAGGTTTAAACATTTGTTTTAATAATCACAAAAGATTAAAATCACAAAATTTAGTATTTTAATTAAAATAGCGACCATTTAATATTTTAAAACCATTGGGTCTTTTTTTTGGTGAGCACATCTATCTTATCAATCATAATTTTGGTAAATACCTAATTAAGAATTCAACTAAAGTTTAGTGTGACTAACTGAATCAATTAGTAGAAGAATATTGTCTTATCCTACATCAAAATCTTACTTTTAACTCTTCAGTAAAATAAAACACAGTGTTAATAAACATTATCATATAAACGTGTAAGATAACAATATTGAACATTCAAAGAAACAGGAGGATAGTAAAAATAAGGAGAAAAATTAACAACAAAAAGCCTCTGGATTCAAGCGATTCAAGACCTATAAAATGCTAGAACATAAGCAACGTCTTAAAGTCGATAAAACAGCAAAAACAATAAACTATTTTTTCATTTTAAAAAAGCATGATACACAGTCTACTTTTACAACACTAATCTTTCAAAATTTCCTATATCTGAGATTTGATTCTATAACTGATGTCAAGTGACTAGCAGGAACTAGACCCAATTAACTGTCTATATCACACCGTTAAGTATACCTCATATTTTAGGTAAAAGATGACTGATTTTGAAAAATCTGCACTGATTTAAAATGAGCTTCTCAAATACAATCCAAAGTTACATGGCGGGGGAGAGGGAGTCCACCGCCTTATACATGTATGCACGTATATAAATTAAAACACCCCAGTATATATGTATGCACATATATAATTTATAATACCCCAGAACTTGCCAGCCTATGTTCTTAAAATCAGATTTGAAAAAAATTAGTTGTATAGAAAATGATAGTAAAACAAAAAGATACTCAATCCACAACAGATTCTTTTTTAATGCCCCACAGGATGCTGAGCACACAAGTACAGAATGAAGGCAAAAAGAGGATGTAGCTCCACATCTGACTAAAATTCAGCTACACAAAGTGAACAAACTGTATAAACTGTGAGGATTAAACTCCTTTAATTTCTTCTCTCTGGTCATAAAAGAGACGCTCTCAACCTCAGACCTAGGTTAAGTACCCATGTAAAGGAAGCATAAAGGGATCTGTTAGTATGGGAGGGGTTGCAGGGCATCCATCAGCATTTGTTTGAAAAGACCTGCCAGGCTCTCAGGAGTTACACTTAAATAATGTGACCCTTCCAGACAGGACAATGAGGAGACAGATTAGACCCTTCAAGGGGTGATTCATCCTTAGACACATGGGAAGAGGGAGATCCAATATAAAGCTTGGGCCCTTCGTGTTTGCTTAAGCATCTGGGCAGCTCTTTCAGTGACCCTGTCACTAACTAGTGAGTGTCAGGTACCTACGGTTCCAGGGCAAGTTGGTTAACAGAGGTTCCAGACTGAGCACACAACACTTCCAGACCCACCCTTGACAACAGCATCTGCTCTAGTCTGAGCAGGGGACAAATCACAGTGCATAGTCCTCCAGGGTGCTTACTCACCCCTCTATGAGACCTATCACCTGACTGATGTCAAAGAAACTCTTTAACAAAACCAAATTAATGAAACAATAAAAAGAGATTTTAAAAGGAAAGTAGCTCACCTCAACACGTCTAGGGTGAACACAAGTCTAGAGGCATGCATTCTGTACAGACAACTCTTTCCAGCATGTAGAATGCTTCTCTGGTTTCTTACCAATCCATAATCTTGATGACCACCACTCAGGGCTGGGGCAGAAAAGCAGAGGGCCCACAGAGTTACTGTATCAGTGACAAAATCTTTGGGGACCAATATTTAAACCACTACCTTTCTTAATATTCCAAGTCTCAAGATTAGCCCCACAGGATCAGGTAGGTAAGCTGCCTCCGGCAAATGCCTCATGAATCCACTCCTGGCAATCCATCACTCCACTGCATTTCACTAGATGGGGAAAACGTCACAAGCAGGTGACCGCCCACACTCTCCATGGCCCCAGAAGCAGGAGGCTTCTTCTCTCATCTGCCCACAGTGAACCACCGGGCTGGCTTTGCGAGGAAGCAGAACCTCCCTGTGAGCAAAATGGGTTGTGCTTCTCCCTCCTTCCTGCAGATGGAGGCAGGCAGGGAAAGAGCCAAGTGCCACTCTGCTCTCTCGGGAAACAGACAGGAAAAAGAAGCTACTTATAAAGCCCCAAGCTTCTGGAAAATGAAAAAGGAGGCAAATGCAGGTGTCGCTGTTTTCAAAATGCTATAAAATTCTAAACTGGCCACTAGTACATGTGATTTTTTCATGTGCACCCAAAACCTGAGGAGAAATAGGTTTTCAATAACTTTACCCATTGACAATGAAGTTTCAACTCTACCCTCTCTTTGAGAATTAAGTCTGTGTCCCTACCGGCTAGAAGGCAGTGTGGTAAAATGTCCTCTCCTCAATGAATTTATATTCAAGTTGCTTTCCCTCTGTAGCTCCTCACTGTTGCCTGGAAACAGGAAACCCTTCCCACCTACATGCTTCCTGACTGCTCCCCCACCCCCTCTTACAGTACAGTGAATGTACCTGGCCACGCTTCCAGATACTGTTTATCTTAAAGAAGAGCTGATTCTTTTAAATAGAGCAACAGCAGGAATTTTGTCATTCAACTGTTTGGGGAGAACATTCAAACAAACTACAACTTCATAGCAATTCTTAACAAACAGATTAGTATTGAAAACTTGAATTACTTAAGCAAGAGAACAGGGGGAAAAAAGCACTTTACCTAAAAGCATTTTAAAATGGTGAACGTTAAACACAAATGTGGCAAATGAAAACTAAAGTTACCCTAAGTTGTTTTTTTTTAACTCTTACTTTGCACCTCATTGGTTTATCTTTGAAAACCTTAATTTCTCGGGGTAAGGAACACCATCTCTTACCAGTTCTCTCAGGCAGAAGCATCCTGGTCATCCAGGGGCCAACTTCATATCTGAATTTTTTTAATCCATTCTTTCTGCTACCACCGAACTTTAACCATGAATTACTTTTCATTTAAGTTTATTGTAGCAACACGAGCTATTGCTATTATTGTCCATTACTTAAAGAATACCATGTGCCAAGAAATATAGGAGCCATTTATACATTACATGTGTCACTATTCCTTTCACTACTCAATGAGACAGGTACTGTTTCTGCCCCATTTTAAAGATGAAGACACTGAGATTTGGAGTTCAAATTGCCCCAAGTCACACACATTTAAAGTAAATCTCAAATTCTTCTTCCAGAAAAACAAAAGCAGAACATCTTTATAGTTTATCCCTTCCTTTATAATATTTTTCCTCCTTGGAAATGTTCTGACAAATAAAACCAAATTTAAAACCAAATGCGCATTAATTTGCTAGGTGAATTACAACATGTGGTTCACATTCACACCATCAGTACCATGCACCAGTCCATCCCCTCTGATTTAGTAACCAACAGGTATGTTGGGGAGTCTTTTAATTCATAAGACTTAAGGCAACAAATTTTATGTGCCTTTCAGAGGTGCAGTAAAAAATAATTTCTTCTTAAATTCCATAAAGAGATCTGGGAGGAAAAAAAATCTTAACATAACTACTACTCAGTCCCTTTGGTCAAAAATACCAGACCCTAATGCTAAAACAAAACTCAGAAGGTAAAAATAGCTAGCTAGATAGATGATAGATCGATCTTTGGAATACTGATTTGTACCTAAATAATACTGAATGTCAAAAAACAAATTTGCATCATAAATTTATGCAGCTCACAATTTTGTCCTACTAACACCCTCTTGTTCATAATTCTATAAATCCTCTTATATATTGGCCTTTGTATGTATGAAAAATACAAACAAGTTCAAGTACACCTTATCAAACAAGCAAAAAGACCTTTAAACTAACAGTGAAAACTAAAAACTGCTCCAAGATCAATTAGTCGATTAGTGAGGTTAATACGTGCAAAATATAAACTACTATTGAGAGTTTCCAATAACACATTCCGTTTTTTTTAAAAATCAGTTATTCACTCAACAAAATAGAGGTAGTACTTTGATTCTTAAATAGACTGAACCGATTAATTACGTTTGTGCCAACAAAAATCATAACAGCCTTTTCTAAGCAAACCCCACACATAGGGCTGGGTCCCAGCTGCCGATAAAATAGCCATTAATTCTAAGCAAACCCGAGACATGGACTGGGTTCCACTTTGTATGCAGCACTGTTGATTTACCAGTCACCTCAACTTCAGTATATCTGCCTGAGCCTCAGTTTCCCTACATCTGCAAAGATAACAATGGCAACCCCACTCTACCAATTTTGCGAGAAAAACAAAATCAAACGAATATGGATGATACAGTACATACAAGACCTGGTGTTTCTGTTCATGTTCTTTTTCTGAACTAACATTGTATTCCTTGGTTCTCATCACATTTTAAATTGAAGTCAGCACTCCTGTAATTCTGGCATAAATGTTTCACTTATCTACATTTAGAAAATTTGCTTTTTCATTTTTATTAAAATTCCAGAGATAAAATATTATTAGGTGCTATATGCCTATTCAATTTTTTAAATTAGACATAATTAAGTGAAATTAGTAAAATGACCACTACTGTATCTGTGGATAATATTAGATATTTACAAAATATTCAGCCATGGAAACTGTACTTATATAAAGTCAAAACCACAAGCCTAAAAGAAACTGGTGGATAACGTGGCATTTTAAAAACAGGTATAACTTGCATAATCCTGTATGTTACTTCTTCAGATTACAGGTAGCCATCCTAGTCAGATGGTCAGTGTGGGGTACCACTGATGGCAAATTCTACCAGAAAATGAAATAGCTGTAAGTGGGTAGGTTTTTTCCCCTCCTAAAACAAACCTATGCCATTCACTGTAAAATACAGTCCAAAATATATCATATTGACCGGAAAAGTTGTATCAAGCAAACCCCGGATAAGCAAACTGTCCATGAATACTGGCTACAGAATCAAAGAATGCCAAATAAGTATGAACAGATATTATGAAGTATTTTCTAAACTTAGTATGGCTCATAATTTGATACAAATAAACAGTCTATACCTTTAGTTTTAATACAACTGAACAGTCCATACCTTCATAAAGTAGTAAAAGGGAATAGACAAAATAGAGATAACTGAGCAGCTTACTACTTTTAATTGAAGTTGTATAATAATTAGACAACTAAATAGAAGAGAAAATTCTTTACAACATTATTTTATCATCAAGTTCAGAGACAAAAGTTTTTTAGGGCAAGACTATCCGGGTAATAGTCCTAGCTTTGCCACCAGAGCTAAAAAAGTTAGAAAAAGTTTTTAATTGCCAACTTATTGCATTTCTCTGGTTATGCTTATGCATTTCTCTGGTTCTAACACACTTTTTATTTATCCTCTAATTTTAAGTCTGCGACAATTCTATACTCGGGTGTCAAAACCTAGATATTCAAACACCAGCAACTAGCATAGTACCTCACCAACTCAAAAAGTCCACTTGAGTTGGCTTATACTGCCCTCTACAGCCTTATGTAATTCTTCCGGAAAAATACATTTATATTTTTGTAATGTGGAAGGAAAACACAGAACAAGGGATCCAAAGATATTTTTCAGTATTCAGTTTCATTTCTAAATCACATTAAACTTGAAAGCTATATTTTTAAGTATTGTTACATACCTTTTTACCCATTTGTATTCATGACATTCCTAATGAGGAATTTACTTTATTCAATCCAACAAATAATCAGCGTGATTATTATGCATGACACTATACTAGGTATAAGAAGTACCAAAATACATATGACATGATCCTTTATCCTCATTTTTCGAAAGAACAGATTAAACTTTAATAATATAATAAAGATAAATATGCACTTGAAATAACATTTTTTGAAAGATCAATCTAAAATTGTTACATTGCAAAGAAAGGTGAATGAACCTCTTATTCAAGTATCACTTAACTCAATATTATCTTGGTTAGAATCAGGACTCTTTTATTTACTAGCTATATGATCATGGATAAGTTACTTAACCTTTTTGGATCTCAATTTTCTTATTTCCAAAATAGGGACACAATGTTTGTAATTTTTACCACCCGCTTTTTGGAAGAATGAGAAGTCAATTCTTAAACTAGTGTTGAATATAACAGGTATTATTTTTATTACTCATTTGTGTTTTCCAAACCCAAAAGACATATGGTCTGAAGTGTACTACTTATGAAAACAATGAAGAAGAGATTTTCAATTAGGATGGTACCAGAAAACTAAAACAGTGTATTTCCTCTAAAATCTACTGAAAATAGTCAATAAAACTATAACTATGTTTTATCTATAATTTCATTTTTAAAACCAAAGCAATATTTTCACAAACACTGTATATATTCATTATTTGTACCTCAAGAAATTTTAAGTTTACACAAAGATACCAGGTGATTTGACTAAAACTTCAAGCATTAATTCATGGGGAATACTTCATTTCCACTTACCATAATTTATTTGATTCTTTTTGCTGTTTCAATTTAATCCATGCACATACTAAAGGATCACAATTTTGAAATGCTGAAAAACAGTTGCATTAATTTAGGCTGTAATTATGATCTTATTCCAATAAAAGGGTGTAAGATGGAATATAATCTTTTCATTGTTTTTACTTGGTTAATTTGCTTATTACTAAATTGATAACATTAAAAATTAATATGTGAATTGCAAATTTACTTAAAGTTTTTAAATAAGCCAGTAAACACATGTATTGGTACACTGGTAGTAAATTAAAGACAACGACTTCTTTTGAAGACAAAACTAACAAACAAAGTGGCTCATTTAACAAAAATTTACGTCAAAAATGTATTGAGTGAAGGAATTGGATGAAAGTGGTCAAATGGTACAAATTTCTATCTGTAAGATAACTTAATAGACTTTTTTGCTTTGTATTCTTTAAAATGGCCCTCTTAATAGAAGAGGTAAAATAGAGGTAAATCAGGAAAGATTTCCAGAGGAGTAGATTTCTTAGTCATACTTCAATAGATATAATCTTTTATTTAAATGGTTGATAACTTAAAAGCTGCTTTTTAAAATCAGCCTATTTACACATTTCTAAATAATTATACCATATTGATGGTAATTTTAAACTTTTTTAGAAAGAACTTGCAAATATACTGATGGGAAGAGGTTAGGGGAAAGGAAGTTAATGCACTGACAATTTACTCATATTTATAAAATATTTAGATAAAAGACTAACATGTAATTACTTTTAGCACATGACTATCTCCAATGTATCTCAGGAATTCTGGGATTCTATGAGGAATAACAATTCTGGCTAAACAGCCCTCTGATAAGGAAGGAATGTCTCCAGACAATCTATTAAATGAGTTTTAATGTATTTTCTCTTATTTAAAAAAAATTAGTAACTGCCACAAATCCTTTCCCTAGGAATTTCTGGTAAGAATGAACCATCTGAGGGCCTCCCTGGTAGCGCAATGGGTTAAGTCGCAGCACTATGAAGCTATCCGCAGTCACTGCAGCACCAGTTCGATCCTAGGCCAAGGAGATTCCCACATGGCGCAGCAGACCTCTACTGCCTCGCCCGCTGCTCCCCTCAGCAGTGTATTTCAGTCAATCTGCCTGTTCTGCTCCCCACTCTCTCTGGTGAATTCTCTCACCAATCCACACCTCTGGCCTACACCCCAGCTTGTATGCATTTAAAAAAAAAAATGAACCATCTGAATATTGCAGTTCCAAAAAGTTCAGGAAACACCAAGTTTCAGAAAAGGTCACCAGCACATGAGGCTTATTCAGGAATAACTATACCATCCTAAGTACCCTAAGGAGGGAATGTGCTTTATGGGTAATATTTTCAGTTTCAGTCTAGCATGATATAATTTTTCCAGACTCCTATTTGCCCTTTCATATTATGTTACTAAATGAGTTCTTCACAAAATAGGTATGGATGCCTTTCAGAAAGAGTAAAAGCTCTGCACAGTCAATGACAAGCAGGAGAGAACCTGCGCCAGTGAATGGTATCCTGCCCAACTCATGAACCCCTACAGTGGATTAAACGATGTGCATACTCAGGCACACAAACAGCGACTAAACACTGACCAGGGAAAAACATTTGAAAAAGAAATTACTCTAAGAAACACAATCAATCATAGGCCAGATACATTTCTTAAAAATCTGTTGATTTTTCAAGTTTGAGAAGTCAGCAGGAGAACCGGTGATCAAAGATTTGTATCTCCAATAAACTTCAACAACTAAAGCAACATGACCAGTTGCTTTCAGGAGATTAAGATATCAAAAAATTCCGTAGAATATTTTCTTATGACTATGGTAAAGGAACTGCTAAAATAAATGAGTAACAGTTGAAGTAAAATAATACTGTAAAGTTCCTGGTTATCTTGTATAACAAGTTTGTTAATGTTGTGGGGATTTCATCCCCACAAAAATATAGCAGAGTGGCATTTTTATAACAATTTTGCTAAAAAAAGTGAAGCTTAAACAGAGGCATCAAGTAAACTAGGTATAATGGAATTAAATGGTAATAAAACAAGATCTGAAAGCAGGTCTACTACATGCTACATGCTTATAACCAGACATACATTTCACCTGTTCTTCAAAATCATCTGAATAAAAAATATCTAAATCCTGGAAATATAAATTCTGAAAATGAAACTTTAGAAAGCTTGAAGATAAAAAAATGTATTTACTGAAATAAAAGACTGAATAGTAGGACATCACTAAAAGAATGCCACTGAAGAATGCAAAAAAAGAAAAGATATAAGGTACAGAGATACAGAGGACAGATCTATTTTCCAGGGCTGGGGAGAGGAGGGAGGAAGAGAGGCAGTATCTGAAAATAGGATATTTCGGAATTTGACATAATTGAAGAATATGATTCCAAAAGGCATAAAGTTTCACATTGAAAGGAGTCAGTGAGTGCCAACTGGAATAACTAAAAACAACACAGACCTATCACACAGAAATTTTGAGTAAAAAAAGGACAAACCAAAAATCTCCATAATTACCAAGAAAAAAATAAGCCAAGTTTCCACAAGATACCAAACTTCCATTCTGAACAAAATACAGATGGAAATTTGTATCGTTATCAACATAAGGGGCTCCAGAGACAGAGAAAGGAAATTAAACGCATGTTTAAGGTCCTCTCTTAGAGAGTAGCTACAGGTGTTGTTTGATAATCATGTTTAAATTTTTATGTTAAAAATATATTGTGAATGAGGGAATTGGATGAAGGCGGTCAAGTGGTACAAATTTCCATTTATAAGGTTTAAAGAACTGGGAATGTAATATACAACATTTTACTATAATTAACACTGCTAATGGTATACATGAAAGTTGTTAAGAGAATAGATTCTACAAGTTCTCATCAGAAGGAAAAAACATTTTTTCATTTTTTTATAGCTAGCAGATCATGGCTATAACTAAATTTACTATAGTAGTCATTTTGCAATATATGCTTATATTGTATAAAGTACTTAAATGTTTATACAGTGTTGTATTTTATCTCAATAAACTCAAAGAATAGAAAGTAACAGAAACAACAAAATGGGAATGTATGCTATGCAAACCAGCTGAGCAAAGAAAGAATAAAATAAAGAAAATTTGATAATTCCAACAATAAAAGGCTGGAAAGTGGAAATGAAGAGAGAATAATAGGGAAAAAATAGAAAGGTATAATAAACTATGTAAGTTAAGTCTTACTTAAACCCATTCAAGAACTAGGAAGGAAAAGCAAAGCAAACTTGTGATCCAATCACACTTCTTCAATACAGATTTAAAATTAAGTAAAATTAAAAAAGAAAATGAAAAGAATTAATGTCAAGTAAAGTTTATCTTAGAAATACAAGGACGATCATCATCCAAAAATTATCAATGCAATTCACTACATTAACTGAGCAAAAGAAGAAAATGACACAATCAGGTCAACAAGAATCTTTACCACACTCATGATAAAATTTCTTAGCTAAGAACAGAAGATAATTTCGTTACCCTGATTAAAAAAAAAAAACTCATTCATAGTAATGGAATAAATACTAGATGCATTAAAATATATAAAAACACATACAAAATAAGATGTGTATTATCATATAAGTAATCAACATTATACCAGAGGTGCTAGCCGATGCACTAACCAAAAATAAAAAAAGAAAAATATTCTCTCAGGACCTGGCTTCCAAAATACTAAAGAAAAAAAGTACAATGGTAGTGCCAAAAAGGGCCAAGACCATACAGAGTGTATTAGCTGCACCAACAGCTCCTGATGCGTGCCCAAGGACAAGGTCATTGTGAAGTTTGTCACTGGAAATATAGTAGAGGCCTGCAGCAGTCAGGTAAATTTCCAAAAGATGTGTCTTTGAAAGGTATGGAGTTCCCAGGCTGTATGTGAAATCACATTACTGCGTGAGTAGTATCATGCTCTTGCAGCCCATCCCTCTACACTTCTTTACTCCCATTTAGCCTAGACCTATAGGGATGCATTATGACCGCCAACCAAGCCCATGCAAGGAGCTGCGGCCTTGAGGACTGAAGAAAAACTGTCCTCTGGAAAAAGGTAAAATGCAAAGTACACATTGGAAAAAAAAATAGAAAAACTAAAAATTGGACAGGATGATACAATTGTCATTAGTTACATAAGACTTGATTTCCTTTAAGAAAATATCCAAGAGAATCAACAATCTAGTAAGAGATATATTACAAAGTTATATAATCTATTATTTCCTACAAAATAGACCAATACATCAAAAGAATACATTATGTAAGTTTAAAAACCAACCCCAAAATATTTGCATTTGATAAAAATATTTCGAATTAATTAGAGAATGTATATACGAGTCTAGAACTACTGGCTGCCCCTTTGTGTGTGAGGGTGGGAGGTGAGGGGGTGGGAGGTAAAGGGATGGAGAGGTTGGAAAGGGTAAACAACATTTAACAATAAATTGCAAGTAGATTTTTTTAAGGTTAAACATAAGAATAAAATGGATGTACACTTAAGAGAATATACAAGGAAATATATCAATGACATCAGGGTAGGAAAGGCCTTAAGAACAAAAAGAAAGAACAAGAAGGTAAAGACTAATAAAGTAAGACTACATAAAAAAGGTGACCATCCCCATGAGTAATGATAACATAAACAAAAAAAAGAAAAATCAACTGTGTGAAATATTTGCTGTATATATTACTATATAAATGTAGGAATATACAGACTACACACACACACACACACACACACACACACACACACACACACACACAGAGCTCATTCAAAAACAATACTCTAAAAAGAAAAGAAAGCCCAACAGTGAAACAAGCAAAAGGTATATAAGCAGGTAATTTCTATTTCACAGAAAATTACTGTGGAAAAATTCAAATTACAACATGGCATTTGTTACACATGTGATTAGAAAACGTGTAATATTTGGTGATAAGTATTGTAAACAGTAGGAAAATATTGACTATGCTTTGTCTTATCCTATCTACGTAAGTAAATGCACTGAAAGGGTTCTAAAGAATACATATCTAATTGAGGAGTTTAGGGAGTCTGTAGGATGGGTGGCATGACACAAAAATTGAGAATGAAAGTCAAAAGGAAATGTATTTTTATCTTTTTAATTCATTCAGCATTCATTCACAAACATGTATTGAGTGTTTAATATGTCACAGACCTTATTATAAGCACTGAATATATGCAGCAACCAAAATAGACAAAAAGTTCCTGTTTTCATGAAGCTCCTTTCTAGAGAGGAGGACAGGCTTTAAACATGCAATCCAGCAAATAATTAAAATACTTTGTTTTAAATTAAAATAACTTCAGAAATTGATACCAGGAAAAAAATAAAACAAATTAAATTTATTCTGGGACGATGCTATCGATAAATGAAAATTAAACTGTGAGAAATAGCTGCCACATATATTATTAAACAAGATGTAGGAATAATATATAGAGACTATAAAATGTAAACCTCATTCAAAAACAGACCTGCAAAAGAAAAGTAAGCCCAATAGTGAAAGGAACAAAAAATATATGAGCAGGTAATTTTATTTTACAAAGAAAAACGTATTCATGTATCACCTGTGAAACAGAAACATTAGCTTTTAGAATCCTATAAAATTCTATTTTCTCTATAAAAATTTACATTTAGTGAATTTATGCACAGAATAATATTTAAGTTTCTGAAGTGCCTGGATTAAAGTTCCTAAAAGGCCAAATTCAACAATATTTGACCAGAAAACAGGCATTCGATACAAACAAAAGCAGATTTTGTGATGAGATGTGTGCACTTACTGTGGCACCATGTGGAAAGTTGCTTTGTCTTGTTCCCAAGAGAGGGAGCTAAAAGCCTCACTGAGCTTCACAGAGGTGGTGAGCAAGTTCCATGGCTCTTGAGAAGGCAGTGAAAGATCCCAAAGGCTACAGAGATCAGAGAATGCCTGGAGACACCGCTCTCATAACAGTAGCCACTACAATCCACACCATGAGGTCCTCCCATGCAACAGCAAGAAGGCATGGACCCCAGGGTTGCAGAGCTGGCCAGACAGCTAAACCAAAGACCCACACGTGGACAGTAACATAACTTTCAGAATTTCAGGTCAAAACCAGATACTTGTTTGTCTACTTCCCAAATATTTGCACAATACCACACATAAAATCTGTCCTCGTGTTTTGGAGGGTAGAAAAGAACTCTGTCATAGTTTTGTGGTTCATTTGGTAAGGAAAGATAACCTCAAAAACTGGTACTTTGTAAGTTGTGTTACTACCTGATGAAAGTATTTTGTAGATGGCTAAGGCGCCTTCACTTCTTTTCATTTCAGCAGAAATATAAATGTGAATAGTACTCTCCCCTGGTTTGGAATTTTCCTTTTTTTTTCATTCTAAACTTTGAAATGTAAAGACACAGATTTATAAGTCTGATTAAATATTTTCCAACACTGAAAAAGCTCCTTTATTTTATTACACAGGACAACTATCAACATATTTTTAAAAAGCCCATTAAATAAACCCTGCTTTTCCATTTCTCTGAAGCAATTACAGACTCTAAAGAACTAAGATTCTTTTAAGACACTCATGTCCACATTTGCCTACTACAAAACACATGTTCAAGGCATGAACATTTCAGTAAAGAGAAACTTCCCTTAAAACAAGTGTGTTTATTTGAACACACAATTTCAGAACCAAATCAACAAGTGTTTTATGGGTTCACGCTCATAAGGGATCACATGTGTGTTTATTTGAATGTAATCTCATTGACATAAACACAGCTGCGTTTATTTCAACGTGTGAGAATCCAGATCTACACGTTTGTGCAAGAATGAATCATGCAAGCATGACTGAGTGCATGGAAATGTGACTAGGAAATAGCACACAGCACTGTTTCTTCGAACATGTCACTGAAAATTAAAGATGATTCAGGAAAAGGTACAATTCAACATATCCTATGACATACTCAAGAATGTCAATTTACACTGTCAAATATTAAGCTGTTTATATTCAATTTGAAAAAATAAAGGATGAAGAATGCCTTAAAAAATCAGTATAAAACTACCACTGAAATTTAATGTTTTGTATATACATCAGACCTTTAAAAAAAAAACAACAAATGAAACAATACAAATAAATTGACTTCCTTCATTTTTCTCTTCCTTTCCCATGCAGCTTCATCCTATCCTCCTCAGGGTGGATACTATCATTATTGGAGCTAAATAATAAACATTGTAACCAGTGTTTGGCTGTTTTCTAATACCTTTAGAGAGAAGACATTAACTAAAAATGACTGATTTTTCCACCATCTTTGTCTTTGAGATTGAGCCATATAAATTCACTTCTTTCACTTTAACGGCTTCATATTTATGCCATCATGTGAACACATCACAATTTTATCAGTTTCCCACTGGGGGTGATGCTGTTGTTTCCAGCTTTCCCTATCGCAAAACCATTCTGCCATTAATATCCTTGTACAGCTGCCCTTCCGCAGATGTTTGAGCACTTCTGGTGGGTGTAAGTAGAGGTGGAATTGGCTGTTTATCTCAACTTTTGCTAGTTGTTGACAAGTTGCTCCCCTAATTGGTTAAGTTAAATTACACTTGGATGTGAAATGGGACTACAAAACCAGGCCCATCCATCTAAGCACAGCATTCAAGGGATGGGTTTCTTTCTTTTTTTTTTTTTCTTACATTGTCATTAATTTTTGGACAGTATTTGATTTCTCCCCTCATGTGTAGTTCTCCCACCACCACAGCACAAGGAATGGGTTTCTGAAACGGAAAACTTGCATTTACTCCACACCTTACACTGCCTAGAATTACAGGCTATGCGGACTTTCACGATCTGCTTAGGTTACTTAGTTCTCAGCCAGAGGTGACTTTGCCTCCGAGGAGACATTTTGATTTTCATGGCTAGAACAGTACAAGCATGTAGTGGCTGGACGCCAAGAATGTCTAACGTTCCCTAGCATTACAACTTTTGAAGAACAGAATATTCACCTGGTTTGTTCTGGTGTTATCTGGAGACAAATTCACTTTCACTTTTTGGCCAGATATAAATTTCAAAAACTTCTGACCTGAAAAAAATCATTCTTTTGATAATAATAAGCAATGATCTCAAGTAGAAGTATTCCTGACATAACAAACAGTTGGACTCAGAACAAGGAGAATGTGCCACAGACAGCACATGAAGCTGTTCTAGAGCCCCATTAATCTGAGCATTTATCACATCTCTTCCTGAAGTAACCGACATACATATCTAAACTGAAACAACTGGAAATACAACTAAATCAGAATCCTATGGCTTATCAGAAAGAAATCTTACTCTCACTTCCTAGTTGACTTTACTTAGTATTTTGGCTAACATTTTTGTCTTTTATTTACAAACCTAGGCCCTAGCAAGAGCAAAAAGAAAGATTTTTAAACCAAACTATTTAATTGCCTCTTTTGGAAAAAAACAAGAAGGCAGGAGATAAAAGGTCAAGATACCACCTATGAAGAGCTGAAAAGACATGTTTGCTTTTGAGAGATTTTTTTTTTCATTTTCCCATTTTATTTCCTACCCTGAATTAGAACACGTAAAGGGTTTTTCTCTCAATTTAACATGCAAAACTTCACTCTTCATTTGGAGGCTATGCAAGTCAATGGATAAAAAAAAATTGAACAAGAAGTTAAGAGACCAATAATTTTAATCCTAACTGACAATGACCCTCTCTTACTATTGCCACCCTTGACAATTTTATTATCAGTCCCTGTGGCTTTCAATAATTGCCTTGACAATGAAGTCTTCTAAATCTACATATCTATCTCTTAAGTTTTAGTTCTGCATTTCCAGCTACTTACTTGGTGTCTACACACAGGATGCCCTTTGCCAAACGCCACACTCCTGAACCTGAACTGCAATTTCTCTGCACATTCTCAAGTGCCCTCCACCAGGGAAGCGCCATTCATGTAAAAAGACTAGCATCCTCTTACCCCGTTTCTTCAAAAGCTTCCTCTCATTTATTCCCCGAACCCCTGTTCTGCTCCTCCCAAGAATCTTTTCCATAAGATTCTTCTTTTCCCGTTTAATTGCCACAACCAAATTCAGGTCCTAGTTTATCATGTACACTCACTGATTCCATTCAATCTTCTGCTTCTCCCCAATTTCTCCTCCTAAAATTCATCCTACACATCTGTTATATTAATCTTTCTAAAATATTGTTCCAACTATACTGTTTCCCAGATTAAAAATCTTCACTTGCTGGGCATATAAGGATATCCATGACTTGGCTCAAATCTTGAATGACTTCTCTTCCAGAACCCTTTAATAAACCAAATCAGAGCCAAAAGGAATAACTAGCTTTCTACACACAAATCCATGCTAAATGAGCTACTTATGCCTTTTCTCAGACTATTGTTTCTACTTAGTAAACCTCTCACTAAGTTTTTACAGGTCCATCTCTCACCCTACTTCAAGGCAAAATCAAATGACACCGCTTTCCATGAGGGTTCTCCAAATTAGGAGCAATTCCCTCCTCTGAACTGCCCTTCTTCATTTTTGTGCCCTATGGTAATTCTTCTTATTATTTTTCAACATTCTTTATCTTCATCGCTGAAGTTTCTGTAGAGTTTTATTTATGTTTGTTTATTTGTTTACTCATAGAAGAACTGGGGTGTAGGCCAACAGTACAGGGCAGTGAGAATTCACCAGAGACAGAGTCGGGAGCAGAACAGGCAGATCTACTGAAATGCACTGCTGAGGAGAGCAGCAGGCCAGACAGAAGAGGTCTGCTGCGCCATGTGGGTTGGCTCCCTGGCCAGGGATCAAACTCAGGCGGTAGCAGTGACAGTACTGAGACAGTACTGACAGTACTCAGTTAAATGCTAAGACTTAACCCCTAGGCCACAAAGAAGACCCCATTACTCTTATTATTGTTCTCGCAACAGGAGAGAATAGCTAATGGTTACGAATATGTACTCTGGACTCACTTTCTAAGTTCAAAACCTACTTGGAGCTAGTTACAGAACTTCCATATCCCTCAGTACAGAGGATGCCAGGATGCCCCACTCACAACTCCTGTAGGCCAGCACAAGAACTGCCCAGATGCTAGGAGTAGTGGATGTTGCCCAGGAGCTGCTCACAGCGACACAAGAGACCTTCCCCAGAGATTCTGGAAAACGGTACCCTCCCTAGGTGTTCCCCAGAGCAATCCCCACAGCCTTACATGGACTACTGGCATGCCCCTTCTCAGTGGCAACTTCATGGTGTCATTCACACTCCAATACTCCCTGAAGGATCCTTCTGAGTCTAAATTTTAACAAAATCCACATTTTGCTTGGTTTCATTCCCTACTCCAGTGGCTCTCAAATTTTCTATCACTCAAAATCATTCAGAATACTAAAACCATTGACTTCTGCCCAACTTCCTTGAGTTTCTGATGTAGGGTTCCGAAGTGAGACCTGAGAATATGTCTTTCTAACTAGTGATGCCACTACTGCTAATCCAGGGGTCACTGCTCCCTCCACTCTGGATCCCTCCCTTGTCTATAGGTCCCTCTGGAGCGCCTTTTCAGTAAGTCATTTGCACAAAACCCAGCAACTCAGGTTCTGCTTCAAGGAACACTGACCTAAGGCATATAGCTTCTTGATTTATAAAATGTTTATATTACTAATTAACTCAAGAGATTATTGTGAAGATAAAATCAGATAATGCATACAATAGACTCAGAATTGAACTGTGCCCAGCACGTAAAAAGTTCTTAATAAGTATTAGTTACCATTATCAGTTCACTTAATATTACTAATCACTCCTTGAGCAGGGCATCTAGTCAACACCCCTTACTCAACTTTATATTCCCTACACTACCAATACTGATAGCAAAAATTAATTTAGGGGGCTCAATCAATGTATTATGTATCACACTAGATACAACAACTAAAACTTGGTCTCTACTTAAAAGAAGTTTTAATACCTGCTCTCTGGAAGAAAAGAGAGGTACAAGAAGCACTCAGTGTCTCGGGAAAAGTTCAAGAAATGGCAAGGAAACACTAGAAGTGGATTTTCAGATAGATTCCCAAAGGGTGACTACTGGAAAGTAAAGTAGCAAATGTTACATATACCACGCATGCACATATATACAAGGCCTGACTATAAAAATTAATGTAAATGAATTTTTAATTTCCTGATCATATACCTGTTGCTTGCCTTGATATATTGTTTTCAATTTGAGCTGGAAATCTTTGATGTTTAGATAAACAACAGGCATTAACCAACTTCTCCAGTTAATGCTAGACTTAAGATAAAGAAAATCCATAAGATGGCTAATCATTTTGTAGTTATCTAGTAAATGATGCCCATATTTCTCAAAATGGAATAATTATACCATGTTCACTGCCACCAGTGACCAAATAGAAACCACAAAATGAAATGGGCAAATATTCCGAAGGCATGAATTTTCTTTTTTTTCTTTTTTTTTCTAATATATATTTTTATTGTTATTTATATTTTTACATTTTGTATTCCCCTTGGGTAACCCACCACCAATTCACCCGTGATCCATCTCCATGGTCCCTTGTGTTCTTTTCTACTCCATTTTGTGCCCTTATCCTCCCCCTCCCCCCACCCCCCCAAGTATCTCTCCTGTTTGGTTTCCCTATAGTCCTGTTATAAGTGAAACCATTCGGAATTTTTCTCTTTCTTTCTGGCTTGTTTCGCTGAGTATGGCATCAATTTTCTTGATGGAAAATAATTTCAAACACTATTCTAAAACATGTAGGTATATTCCTTACAGGTATATATGCTTAAAGTATGCTCTGTCAATGCTCAACAAATTATATACTTTTGATCTATGCATTTCACTGTATGTCAATTTTATCTCAGTATTTTTTTAAAAAAATATATACTTTGGAATAGAATTTAAAATTCAAATGGATTTTTAGGATAAGACATTCTAGAAGTTTCAAAATTTGAGCTTCTGGCAAATATTTTGGCAAATAATCCCTGACTTCCTAAGAATGAGTTTATTTTCTTCTACCATTAAGAGATTTTAGTAGAAAAACTTGAGAAACCCCCTTTTGGCCCTCTGAGCAACACGACAGAGATCAGTAATGCCACCATTGCTAATCCAGGGGCCACTGCTCCCCCCACTCTGGCGCTCTCCCTTGTCTGCAGATCCCTCTGGAGCCCTCTTTCAGTAAGTCATTTGAACAAAAACCAGCAACTCAGGTTCTGCTTCAAGGAACCCTGACCTAAGGCATACAGCTTCTTGATGTATAAAATGGTTGTATTACTAATTAACTCAAAAGATTATTGTGAAGATAAAATCAGTGCTTTATAAAAGGTGGCAAAAAGGAAGCCAGTAACCAAGTAGCTGACCCATTTTCTAAGAAGATGGGTATGATATGAAACGCACCAGCAATGTTCAATATAAGAAATACTGGAAAAACACTAGTCTCAAGAACTAAAGGAACCAAACCACATCAGTGGCCTCAAGAGTCATATATTTAAAGTGAGCCTTGCTGATCTTCAGAATGATGAAGTCACATTCAGAAAATTCATGGTAGTTACTGAGGACAATCTGGGCAAAAACTGCCTGACTAATTTTCATGGCACAGATCCTACCAGAGACAAAATGTGCTCCATGGTCAAAAAATGGCAGACCATGACTGAAGCTCATGATGATGCCAAAACTACCGACAGTTATTTGCTTCATCTATTCTGTGTTGGTTTTACTAAGAAACACGAGATTTGGAAGACCTTTTATGCTCAGGATCAACAGGTGGGCCAAATCTTGAAGAAGATGGAAATCGTGACCCAAGGGGTGCAGACAAAGGGCATGAAAGAGGTGGTCAATAAATTAATACCAGAAAGCACTAGGAAAGACACAAAAAAGGCTTGCCAATCTTGCCATGATGTCTTTGTTAGAAAGCTCTTAGTTAGGAATACGCATGCAGCTTCTGGTGAAGGCAGTGGTTCTGGAAAAGCTACTGGGGAGGAGATGGGTGCTAAAGTTGAAAGAGCTAATAGATATGAATTTTCAGTTCAAGAATCTGTTTAAAATTCAGACTTCCAATAGTGACAGTCTTATCTGTGATGTTAAAAAAAAGAAAAGAAAAATTTGAGAAACAGGACATTAAGAAAACCAAAGATTCCTTTGAGTCTGGCTTGTAGGTTTATTTAAGACACAGTTCCAGAATCTAACTAAAAATGCTTGACTCCTGAGTTTTTCAATATCTTCATTGATTATTTTATGCTGAGTCTTTTCTGGAAATTTAAATGGGTGACCTGGTAGAATTAGTACTTAAGACTGGTCTGTGCCTTAAAACACATTTCCTAAAGCAACCTTTTTAAAAGAAATACCAGAAAATCACCACAACCACAATAGTCCCAGTGGGACAGTGCCAGTGGTTCTGTTAATTAAAGGAAGAACTGCAGAAAGTTACCAGATACCTGTAAAGCTGTTTAACACCCAACATTTACATGTAATACTCCTCTACAGGGAGAAGTGTTCTGAAAGTTGGCTCAGCAAAATGATTGTGGCTCAAGGCAAGCATCTAAACTGCATCTAATGCCCCCAAAATGAAATACGTAAGACACATTCACACACCTCAAAAATACAACTCTAATATAAGCCACTTTATAATTAAGCATATAAACCTATTGAACAAACATCTATTGAATCACAGAGTCGAATATGCGGTGGATTCTATTAATCAATAATTTTGTAAAATGGAAAGAAAAGTCCTAGTATCTAGAAGGAACCGAGCAGGACAGCAAGTGAGAGCAACATAACAGCAGAGCACAGAACAGAGCTAAGCGGATCCCTCGGCCACCCAGGCCAACACTTGATCTGAGAGGAGACAAGGGTTTACTGCGGAGGGATTTTCTCCCCGACACCAACCTCACACGATTGTGGACAAACTCTAAAACTTCCTACTTGCTATAATGCCCCATTACTTTTCATATATTTATTTAAGTTATATTTTTGTAGAAATGAGTATTTTCTATTTTCATCTCTGGGAACCACAGTTGATAACATCTCTGCACTAATGTTTTAAGATAGCCATGCAGGCAGAGAGCGTTGAGTGGAAATATTTGCCCAGAAATTTGGGGGAGTATAAAAATTCCTACTAGTTCAAATTCACAATAATTTGGATGAATAATTCTTTACTTTATCCATGATTTCACAAAAAAGATGTTTTCAGCATTCAAATGGAAAGAGATCCACCTTCAGTTACAGCTCTTTACCCCAGAGGTGTTTCCAATGCCCTTCCTTGGGGTTTCTTTAACTACATCTTTCCAACATAGAGATGCATACTGTACTTCCAGAAGATGAATATGTGTTCTTAAACATCAGCGTGATAGTGTATTTCTTCAGCTTGTTTTTTGATGAATAAAATTTTTGGTTGGACTTACATGATCATAGTAGTGATCTGATCATAGCACTCAGTGTCTTTCTGAAAAGTTAACAAGCACTCGCCAAGCTTCTGTTAGTGGTTTTAATGAAGAATCCAATGTGTGTGGATTATTTTGACCTTTGTACATCACTTCTCCTTTGTTAAAAATGCCCCTGGAAATCTACAAATGTCTTTGTGAGCTGGGTACATCTAAAACCTTAAAGCCAAGGGACAAACATAAGAAAAGTATCCAACTGTTCTCTATTGTTTGGCCAAATCATCCTGCTCTCACCCCCTCCTACTTAAAACTGTTAGTCTACATGCAAGTAAAGAATGTAAGATAGGGAGTGGGAAATTGTGCAATGAAACCTCAAACAGGAGGCCTTGGTCTAGCAGAAACAAATACTCTTGAAAAGAAAGTAGAAACAAAGGATGGATTTCCATGTGAAGACAAAACCAGCCTCAGTCATTTGCATGAATTTATTTCTTGCCAAAAATGTCCTTTATGACAAGAAAAAGGAAAAATGGATTGTAATAATTGCCATGGATAAAATGGCTGTGGGAAAGACCTAACAGCAGACTCAGTATTACTTCTGGATTGTCTTCCCATAGACTGACTCACTTTCATTATCCTCTTTTCTCATCACTCACAGTTTTGGGAAGAAAAAATTACCGTTAGAAAGTTTAAAGTACTTACAAACCATAAAATATAACCACATCTCTAGTATCGCTTGTGGTAACTGCTTATCTAGAAAATTGTTGCTTTAATTACAAAACAAACCTAAAATATTACCATTTGCCTAAATTAACAGACCACCATTGTTAGCAACCCAGAAAATAATTGTTCCAGAATAAAAATATTTAATGAAACTAGAAAGAATAATTAGAAGAATTAGGAAATAAATAAAATCTATGTAACCTAAGTAACAGTGTCTTTTTCTTAAAAATAACATTGCTCAAAGCAGTGAAATTCTATCAGTTTGTTTACAGCAAAACTTTTCAGTACCAGGTCATTAAAGATAAACTCATTTTATGCACAGGAAATTCAAGAGGAAAAAATTTATTTTTCATATGTAACATGGAATTACTTAAAATTACTTATTTTTAAGTAAAATTAGTTAAAATTACCTAATTCTGAATTCTTAAAAATTAATAATACCCCAAATCTGTGTTCAAGTCCCTCACCACTTTGTTTTGTTCCCTGATCTTCAGTTTCCATTATTTAGAAAAGAAACAGCCTTCTACGTACCCAGCATCCCTAGGTTTAGATCCCAAATCCCGTCCACCCACTTTAGCCTCTTCACGTGCCTATTTGGTATCCTACTAGTATCCTATTAAAATCATCCAGATGCTGCACTAGTAAAAAATACAAATTCTTAGATCCTGCTCTGAAGATATTTTTTGTTCAAGAGTAGACAGGAAGGCAGTAGTTGGAGCAGTAAGTGCTATACCTCAAGGCTACACTTCACCTATCCTCACTTTCAGTGACAATCTTGGGTTCTGCTGACTGTTTGCTTGTCCTCACCTCAGCTCCTAAAATGCTCTGATTTAGGCCACCAAAGTCCTTCCGCCTACAGACACCAATCTGTCCTTTACCTCATGAATGAAAAAGCACAGGCTGAGAAGTTAGCAGAACTACTTGGGAGCAAGTAATTGGGGGGAAGGCAGTGAAATGGTCTTACACTCTAGAGTCAGAATGACCACAATTCAAATCCTGAAGCATAGAAAAAAAATATGTGGATAGGAGATCTAACCATCTGAAGTCTTAGATTCTTTTTTTTTTTAAAGATTTATTTTATTTATTTATGCATAAAGAACTGGGCAAGGTGGGGGGCGGGGGTGGTGAAAGGATTCACCAGAGACAGAGTGGGGAGCAGAACAGGCAGACTGACTGACATACACTGCTGAGGGGAGCAGTGGGGAGGCAGGAGAGGTCTGCTATGCCATGTGGGTGAGCTCTGTGGCCAGGGATTAAACTCTTACCAGCAGTGGCTGGTGACAGCTTGATAGCACTGAGACTTTAACCCCTGCACCACCAGAGAGACCCCTGAAGTCTTAGACTCTTCACAGGTAAAATGGGGAGAGTTATATCCTTCTCAGCATATTAAGATTTTATGAAAATGATTAAATCCATCATTTGACCATCAATGAGAATTTTTATGATTCATTTCAATGGTATGTCTAAATATCAAGTAAGTAAAACTTTTCATTACTAACCAGCCTATTCAAACTCAGCAAATTTAGAAGATCTTTACCAACTTGAGGTA
Source organism: Scalopus aquaticus (assembly GCA_004024925.1). Taxonomy (NCBI): domain Eukaryota; kingdom Metazoa; phylum Chordata; class Mammalia; order Eulipotyphla; family Talpidae; genus Scalopus; species Scalopus aquaticus. Next base: position 235,529 of record PVIJ01000041.1, read on the forward strand.
ACTCTATTATGCTAAAATAAAATTTCTGACAAGAGCTTTTTTCCTTACGAAATCATATGAAGTATAGCATTTAAAGGGTGGTTAAATGAGGGTTTTACTACCTCAGCAAAAAAAAAAAAAAAAAAAAAAAGACTCAAAATGGCTTTGATCTATAAATCCCTAAATAATTGAAGTTACAATGTCCTTAGAGATTGCATATCTCCCTGCCTCTCCTCATGGTTGTTTATACTAGCTGAAATGTCCACTTTTCGAATTGGACAAAGGCAATATGAACAGACTTAGATGAGAATTCATCATCTTATTTAACAAGAAAGAACCTATAGTCGGGGAGAGGAAGCTTGATGACTCCTATTATCTTTTAATTTTTCAAGTAATTTTACTGATTTGACTTTCTTTTAAACACAAACTTACTTTTAAAAATGATTTGGAGGTTAATCACTTGATTTCACATTTTATTTTCATCTGTAATATTGAACTATCTGTACTAAATCCCCAATGCCTGATTTCTCTACTTCTATGGAAGCTGGAGTTGAGGAGAGGGGGAAATCTAATTTTACTTTATATTCCCAGAGCTTAATGCCATGTCTGCCAGGCAAATGACATGACTTCAATTAAATGTTGGTCAAGTGAATCCATTCAAGAGTTTACTTCTTAACACAGCGAGAATTATTTCAACTGCTTCTCTAACATTAGCAGAGGATCAGACCAAGTCCATGAGTAAGCCCTTAACACACTAATGTTTCTCACAGTTGAACTAAATTCACCAATTTATTTGTTAGAGGGGCACTTCCTTGTGCCCTGTACTCGGCTAAGAAAAGGGCAATGTTCCGTATGAAAGGAAACATGGACTTTTCATCCCCCTACGTGAAAAATTTAAGTCAGAACTTACGAAGAGTACTAAGTAATTTGAATTTTCAAATATTAAAACTGGTCAGTGTTTACAGGAAATTTCCCCTTGGGACTTTAACAATTCAGAGTTATAAGGAGTTACCCTGGAAAGGACATTCTGATCATTTCAGGCCAGATCCTTATTTTATAAATGAAAAAACCAGTACCTGTTGAAATAGTGTCTGCCAATGGTTATATATGTCAGTGGTGCCAAAAGCCTGGGCTGGAATCTGGGTTTATCAATTTTCAGAACTTATACTCTAATACACAAGTGTATTAATGAGATCTATGATGCTGGAAGAAGTCAGTCATGTCACTACATTTTTAAATTGTCTCTTCTTACAGTCTTTATACATTTATGATAGATGTGAAGGCAAAAAAAAAAAAAAAGCTGACTTTTCTGAATGTTTTCCCTAGCAAAAAAATATTGTACTTAAAAAAAAGTATTTAACTAAAACTTAAATAGCATTACTATTCTAAATGTTTTTAAATTAAAGGGGAGGGGGGGCCCTCCCTAAATGCATTCTTAGAAACTACTTTATAAAACCAATGATCATAAAGGATTTTCACATAAAAATCAACAAAGTATTATCATTAGGCTACATTATGATTCAAGATGAAGCATCAAATCAGTAACCAGTACGTGGTTGTTTCTGTATTCCCGCTCTCCTTTCCTGATGTGTGTGCGCGCCTGTGTGCGTGTGTGCATGCATGTGTGTGCCCACTTACATTGCAGAATATACTAAAGACCCAAAAGAACTATAAATATTTACAGTATATAATTACAGTATATAAAAATTGAACACTGTAAATTACCCTAAACAGAGAGATAATAGCATTTTTTGCTTTCACAGTGGAAGGGTTCTTGTGAGCATGACTTTGATAAGTGCTGAACTCTTAGAAAAGATGTTCCAGTAAATCTGATTTGATGCTTTCATTTTCTCAAGGAGTTCCTATAGCAAAAGAAAGCATTAAAAATCATTCCACTGAGTTACAGCTAAACTACTTTAGTGTGATGTCAGTTCAGCTTCCAAAATTTCACTTGGTTCCATCTCGTGCCTCTTCAGTCCCTGTGGCCACCTACACGAGTTCCTAATTACTCCATGACTCTGGTGCTATAAGAGTCTCCTCACCTGAAGTTTTACCTATTACCTATCTTTTGTCCCAATGCTACCCAAGCAGGCTACAGAACCTGCTTTAACGACTGGCCTGGCAACCATGAGTCCTTGGGATCTGACCCATTATTACTCTGAAGCAGTATATACCCTGCACTCACCCTTTCCTCATGAACTGAATCACTGCTAGAACCCGTAAATTATTTCTAGGTCCAACTTCTGTCATACCTTTGCTCTCAGTTTTCCCTTCACAACAAGATTATCCTTTCCCCTTATTTATTTATCCAGCAAATTTTGACCTCCTCTTCAGTACCAACTGCCAAAAAACCAAAAACAAATGAGGTAAAATCTCCACACTCAGGAGGTGTGTCCAAATCCTATTTAATCAAAGATCCAAATCAAAGTTCCCATAAAAACCTCCTTAGTAATGGGGTCAAATATTACTGCTCCAAAAACTGACCTTTTAAAGTACTGTCTTTACCTCTCCTAAGTGACTAATCACTTTATCCAATAGGTAAAACACAAGAGCATCTACTATACCCAGGCATGTACTAGATTATTCTCCTTCTGTTATCTCATCAATATCTCATTTGGAGTTTGTTTCTGTACTTCCTTTTCTTTTTAGTTGTACACACTTCTTGTGAACAGGGATATTACCTTTCATGCCCTTAGCTTCTTGCCAACATTCACAGAACACAGTAGATGCTCAATAAATATGCTGAAAGAATTAGTATAACTATAAATGAAAGTGAGGGGAAAGGGATATTCTCCAAAGAACTTCTGAAAAGATGGGCATTAGCTCAACACTACTCTATTTTGGCTTTTCATAGATTATTTTAGAATCTAAATTTACCCCTTCACTTGCCCCTTCAATTCATTATTTAAAAAAAAAAAAAGAAAGCACACTTGCTTAAAATCATTCTTCTCTATGCAAAAGCACTACTTACTAGCTCTCTTGACTGCTATCAGGGAATTTCAAAGAAAAGTCTTAAGTGAAGTATGAGTAAGTACTTTAGCTGCAAGGAATGCACATGGTTTGCCTCTAATTCTGCCAACTACAGAAAAAGCCATCCAGAGTACCAGCCAACCCCTTCCAAGCATAACAGTAGATTCCCCAAAAGCCTGCCACCAGGTACAAACTTCTGTACCATCTTTCATGCTGAACAGGAATGTCTCCAAGAGTGCCAGAGGCACTCTAAAAATGGTGCAAAAAAAAGACACTCTGGTCTTGGAAGAGGACAGGGCATTCCTGAGGTCAGCACCAGGCTCTCCGTCTCTGTATGTCTCCCTCCAAGACTTGCACAATTTCTGACAGCTTTCTATCTAGTCACAAATGACCCCGATTAAAACTGCAATCCTTCCTTTGTTTTATTTTTGCAGTAACGTATTACCATCTAACATATGGTGCAGCTTACTTATTTTATTTATTGTCGATTTCTTCCATTACAAGATACCCTCCATACAGGCAACACTTTTAAATATAATCATTATTATTATTACTATCATTATCTTTAACCTAGAGACTAAAACAGAGCCTAGCCCATAGTTAGAGCCCAATAAATGTTTGTTGAATGAATGCTGTCATTCTTTTATTACTTATCATTAAATGTATAAATTATCCATTATCAGGATATCCCCCCTCAAGCTCCCAGAAAACAATTTGTTTTCTAAACCTTTTTTCCCATAAAAGATTATAAATATAAGATCATATGCTATGCTCAAAAACAGACAAATGAACACACAAACACAGATAGACCAACTCCATCCAACAACAGGCAGGAGTGTCTTTCTTACAAAGGATGTAAATTTGTAAATGCTTAGTGTATATGTACAAAACACTTGACTGCTTTATATAGGCTATTTATTACAATTTTCCAGAAGATTATAAAAAGCAGCTCTTATTTTTCTTATTTATAGATGAGACCAAAGTACCAAATTAAGCGTCTGACCGAAACTCACACATCTGAGAGGTTGGGATTCAAAGGGGCTTGTCTAACACACAATACTTACAAACCAAGCTGCCTTCTTAGGTAGATATGGAAAAACCTATTTAATTAGGTTTCTGATCGTGGCTGGGCCCAAAACTCTGTTTTTAATCGTGAAAAAGAAGCTAAACAAATAAGAAAACAAAAATAAATCCATTCCAGAAATCAGAAATCATGGACCCAGTCATGAGATTTCCCTGGGTAAGTGAGGACAGGGGAAAGGCAACTGGATTTGAATTTTAGATGCTGACTCCTCATATATGATCCCTAGGAACTACTTCATCTTCTTAGGAGTCTCAGTTTCAAAATTTGTGAGGGGAAGGAAAGGAACAGAGAAGGAAAGAAGAAGAAAAGAAGCAGAGAACATTGGATAACTTACATCTACCACCAAGATTCACTGTGCCCTTTAACTGAGATATTTGAAAGCACACAAAAGACTGCCTGCTATACAATAGGTAGTAAATTGTTAAATTTAAAGTCTCATTTTACTCATTTCTTGAAGGGTGGGACAAATATAAAACAAAAAGGAAACCAACTGGAATAGGTCTGATCTAATCTTAAAATGTTATATCAGAAGAGCCAACAACTCCAACTTCAGCCTTACAGTTTATTCATCTATTAACTAAATCCTGCATGCCTCTTTACTCAACAGGTAGTGAAGTAAGTACATGTAAGGCACAAATATCACCTATATGAAAGTAGACAAAGTTCATTTGTCAGTAACTTCATTCAATGGAAAATATTTAATCACCAATACCGTTAATTTACTAAAGATGTTTTAAAGCCATTGAAAATTCTTTCAAATTTTTAAGTTCTGCAGGATAATTATAATTTATGACATCATCCTAACTACAGCTAAGATTTAAAGGTACAAAACTTTTAAAAAATGGGCTTCCCTGGTGGCGCAACGGGTTGAGTCTCAGACTATGAAGCTGTCCACTGCCATCGAAGCAGGAGTTCAATCCCCGGCCAGGGAACTTCCCACATGGCCCGGCAGACCTCTCCTGCCCTGCCCACTGCTCCCCTCAGCAGTGTACTTTAGTCTATCCACCTGTTCTGCTCCCCACTCTGTCTCTGGTGATTCCTCTCACCACCCCACACCTCTGGCCTGCACCTCAGTTCTTGTATGCATAAATAAATAAATCTTTTTAAAAAACTTTTAAAAAATGAGAATGCCTGAATTAATTTCAAGTTGTGAGACTGAATACTTTTCCAGCACTATCTCATTATAGATATAGATATAACTATATAGATAATTGTTACTTAATAGTATTTATACATTTTTGAAGAAGTAAATATTGAATAATCTTTCATACTAACTTGCACATTGCTTGTTACTTACAAGTCAGAATAAAAAAAATAGCAGAGCAATGATGTTAATTAACCGTAACAGAAACTGGTTGTATAGGAAGTTATTCAGCAAATCAATATAATTGCTTTACCTTCAGAAAATACAGCAGGAACGAGGGTGAGGAATAATTTTTCAAATTATCATGATGAAATATCTAATTCATACACTTTTAATAAGACATTTAACAAAAAATGTTTCTTGCATTAATATTATGATTACTATGGATTTTATGAATTTTTTTTTACTTAGAAATTTCAATCCTGTTCATAACCTGAAAGTAAAAAGAAAAAAAAAAATTACAGGTTTCTTTCAAAAATTATCTCATGTGAGATAAAATGATTTTGTCACATTTCCTAAAATGCTTTGTCACTAAAACCGCTTGATGATGACTTTCATCATGAAATCTAAAAAATCTCAGTCTTATTTAGCCAATAAAGCAAGCAAACAACCACCATTTGGACAAAGGACTTTTAAAACTATGGTCCTTAAGTTACTCACACTAACATTTACGAAAATTTTAACAACAGTAAAAAAATATTAAAAATCTAGTAATTTATAGACAGGAATAACTACAGATTGAGTATCATCAAAGTCAAGTCTAGATTGGTGAGGAATCAAATTGTGGATGGTCAGTAAGTAGTTTCTAGAGTTGATCTGTAGAGGGGACAGAGGGAGCTGATTCAAACAAACGTTTTCCAGTTAAGTTTTCAGCCAGAAAACTAGCAGGCTAACTCTGGACAGGTTAGGTATTACAGTGGAAAGAACCTGGTTACTGGTCAATGGGACCTAAATAAAAGTAAAAGGTTAAGGATTACCTTGAGGTCTCAGGTTTAATATTCCCACAAGAAACAATTAGCCCTTTTGAGCCATTGTAAACAAGCACTCTCCTTTTTGAAAATCAGCAGCATTTTACTGTCCCTTCTCCAAAACTGTGAGAATTGGTAAGAGAGCACCATTTAAAAAATCTTTATTTGGGGCCTCCCTGGTGGCGCAGCAGTTGGGCGCTGCGCTGTGCAGCTGTTGGCAGCGGCGACGCAAGTTCAATGCCTGGCCAGGGAAATTCCCACATGGCGCGCAGACCTCTCCTACCTCACCCACTGCTCCCCTCAGCAGTGTATTTCTGTTGATCTGCCTGTGCTGCTCCCCACTCTGTCTCTGGTGAACCCTCTCGCCGCCCCTTGCCTCTGGCCTGTACCCCAGCTAGTATGCATAAATAAATAAATCTTTAAAAAATAAATAAATAAAAAATCTTTATTTGGAGTTCTGTATTTCACAATCATGTCACTTAGCTGAATGAAAGGCCCAGTACAATTGTGATTTTCACTACTTAATGCATCATCACTACCTACTGGGTGAGACTCAAGCTCAGCCAGGGAAGCACCACAGACTACAAACAGGGTAATGGATTTCCTGCTGAATATCCCACCAATTGCCACTCCTTAATAAAATGAGAAAGGTAATTATTGCTCTTGTTAAGAATATAATTCCAAAGACCAACAAAAAGATAGTAAGTGCATTATTAGCTTTCCAAATGTGTAGAGGACTAAACCTCTACAATCCCTCGTTGTCCAAACCACCACCCTTGAGTCAGACAAGCTGCATTCTGAAACCTCCCGCTTCCATCTGAACATCAGGTACTGATCTACTATCACCATTCTCCCACAAAAAATTAAAAGCTTTTATTTCCATTTAGTTGCCACTTAAAAGATTTATAAAAGGTTCGTGTTCCCTTTCGTTCTCTTAACTCACGTCCTCTTGGAACCTGCTTTCTTCAAAGGTTGCCAATTTTTGGTACGTTAAAAATCCCATCAAGTTGTACTTAAATGATGTGACAATTAAGTTTTAATGATGGACAAGAGAGGTGGAGTTTAAAGTCATTCTGCATTCTATTACAGCACCCACCTAATAAAAACAAGCTCCTTTATAAAGGTCAGAATTTTTTTTTCTTTAATCTGAACTCTAAAAGACAGACTAACTTTGAGAATACATTAAATTGGTGGGCCATGAGATATGTAATAGAACACTCTTGTCAGTACAATGCAGAGATCAAGAAATGTCTCAGACATTTTTTTTTACTTAGTTCCTATTATGTTTATAATTTTAAACAGAATGATTTCAAAAACTACTAATATTTAATATTCAAGAGCTATATAGATTTCTAGATAAAATGTTTTAATATTCTTTAATAAAGAAATGATCTCGGATATAATTCTCGGCAGATTTCTACACACTGCTGTCCAAATTGTGATATGTGCAACCTAGGGGGTGCTATTCACATCAGAAAACAGAGCTAAGTATGTATATGACAATTTGCAACCGAAAGGCAGTTATCTTGTTCTAACAGAATCAATTATGATAACTTTTCAATGTTTACAACTAGAAAATCTTTATTTAAAAGAAAGGTCTTTTTAAAAGTTTACTCAAAGGAGAAAATTAGGCTAGCAGCTGTCAGGACTACCTGGCTCTTATTTTCTGGAAGTTTGGGGCTGGAGGATGGGCACTCCCCAAGTAAACTCCCAGAAGCAGAGCTCTGATAAGGTTGACCAGACTTCCTCCACGAACTGCAGTGCAGAGGTTAATTTTTCCCATATGAAACATAAAAATCCCAACCTTGAAAATATCATCTGAGTCTTAACTCACTAATATTTAGTCCATATACATTTGGGTGGATTCAAAGTTACAAGGTTTACATGGTCACCATATTTCACCACTGCCATTTCTAAATAAGGCCACCATGAGGCATCACAGCACACACAAATCAGTTCAATCATCCTTTCACAACTAAATCTGTTACAGCTTTATGAAATTCTTTCTTCTGATCAACAGCTATGAGTCGTTTATACTTTTCATAGATAGAACAAAATCTAACAGCCCTAGAAATAATTCTCTTTAAATGCTCTTTTGCTTAAGATTTGTATGAGCTGCTGTACTGCTAGGTTTTTCCAAAGACCAGACTTAGGGCATTTGATCAACTGGCAGACCACTTAACAATGCATTATTGTTTTACAAACTCTTCCTCTTTCTTCGCAGGACACAGGGAACTAACACCAAAGTCGTGTTTCAGCTTATTATCTGATAGCTAACAAAATTATGTAATACAACACTAAATAAACCAGAAGCCAACTACTAAGGCAAAATGATTACAAAGTTAATATGTATAATGCATTACATATAGCTTTATTCTAACAATAAATAACATTTTCCTTCTTAAGCTTATTAACCATTTCAGGCTTGCCCCACTTTCTTAAAGTAGAATGTTCTTATTTGGGGTGATTTGATTTGGTAGGCTATATTTTGGGTCAGAGAATACCCAAAAATTTTTCAAAAAATTTTCCATGTATATTTACCAGTAACAATATTCTCAGGGCCAAAAAATAATCTATCCACCAAGTCCTACCAAATAGGAACACTCTACTCTCTGATGATATTCTTCATCATATTGAAGATAAGCATAACTCTGTAGCAAAACACCAACCCAATAATCTTACATCTTGTTTCTAGCTCTGCACTCAATGTGGACATTAATTTGGGCCTTGCTTTCTTCAAATCTAAAATGTATTATGTTACTCCAAGATTATTTGCAAATATCCCTGTTACAGGTAAAATTCTATTATTCACTTTGAATGTAACGATCTGAATTCCAAAATCATTTTATTTTTTACGTAGTGGCACACTATTTTTTTTTAAATCAGTTATTTCATCTCTTACAATACTATGTAATACCAACTTTTTTACTTTAGAATTCTACCATATGTTTAGAATGATTCAAGAAATACAGTTATTAATGAACAACTGCATACATGGCAATATGCCCAACAATGTAAGAATACAAATAGAGAAAAGGTACTTTTATCCTGGGCCAGAGACCATGTTTTAAACCCTCTGTGTTACAAAATGCAATAGATGCCAAGACAGGTACGTGGCACTACAGAGTGACACGAATGTCATGCGGGCAGCACAAGAGGCAGTTAAAGGGAGTGATTGAGCAGGAGCGTGGCCGCCTCAGACAAAATGATCTGGAATGGAATGCCAGCTCCACCACTTACTGGAAGAATGACCTTGGGCAACTTGCCGAGCCTCTGAGACTCAGTTCCCTCATCTAAAATGGAGATGGTAAATGGTAACACCTACTTCACAGGCTGTTTCCAGTGGAAAGTGAGGGACCACTGAATTCTGACTTTACCTAACTACTTAAAAACTGAGGGTGGGAAGGAACTTACCTACTTACCCTCCTCGTGACTTTTACTTTCAAACTCCATTTTATTTATTTTTTTAATTTTTTTTTTTAATTTATACATACAAGCCAGGGTACATGCCAGAGGCGTGGGGCAGTGAGAGGGTTCACCAGAGACGGAGCAGGTAGCAGAACAGGCAGATCAGAAATACACTGCTGAGGGTAGCAGCAGGCAAGGCAGGAGAGGTCTGCCGCGCCATGTGGGATTCTCCCCGGCTGGGCGTCGAACTCACATCACCGCTGCCGACAGCTCCACAGCGCAGCAGCGCTTAACCGCTGCGCCACGGGGGAGGCCCTCAAACTCCATTTTAAATGATAACCCAACTAAACAAAGCTCACAGTTTCTAGCCCCTCCCATCTGCCTTCTTCCATAAAACATTTGTCTGGCTTTTCTACAAACTGCAAATCTTCAACAAACCTCTACCTCATGTCCCAAAGTTGATATAAACATTCAGATACAAATTTAAAAACTTAAACTGAAGATAGTCCATAGAAATATTCTAAATAAATTGTATTTGTGTCAAACCTTTAAACCTTTTAAATAAAGAGATTCTGGAGCTCTAATGCTATTAATCATCTATCATTCACCCTCAATAAAAGAATTACTAGGTCTCTTGGGAAACTTTGAGATAAGATCCTAACATGTAAAACTTTTCTACCATGTAAAATATTGAGCAATTGATGCTGTAACAATTTGGGAGTAAAACCCACTTCTTTTACAGTTGGCAGCAGGGCCAACAAGCACTTTTCTAACTAGCCTGTGACATACCTTTCAAATTCAAAAAGAAACTTTAGCACTTGATTCACTTCTTTGAAAACAACAGCTGATATCAAATTATAATACGAACGTGTTCCAAAAATGGGTATAACTGAGATATCTAGATACCAATCCATACTTTCCAATTTTCACTGTATTTTCAGAAATAGGTATCACAGGAAAAAAAAATGGCCCCAATACATAATCCAAATCTCACTTAAGAATCCTAATATAGGGCCTCCCTGTTGGCGCAGCGGTTAAGCACTGTACTGTGGAGCTGTGGCTAGTTTTGACACCTGGCCAGGGAGAATCCCACATGGTGCCGAAGACCTCTCCTGCCTCACCCAAAGCTCCCCTCAGCAGTGTATTTCCATCAATCTACCTGTTCTACTCCCCACTCTATCTCTGGTGAACCCTCTCACCGCCCCACGCCTCTGGCCTGTACCCCAGCTTGTAAGCATAAATAAATAATCTTTAAAAAAATTTTTTAAATAATCTAATATACACTTCAAAGCACATTCTTTGTAAGTGTGTGGTTCCTATGTAGCTAATTTTCCATCACACGCTGTAAAAAACAACGTCAAATGAAGTCATTTCATGTGATCTGAGAACATTTATTTAAATACACACACAGATTTAAGTATACCAGAAATTAAAGGCCATTTCAGTGATATTTTGTAATCCACAGGGCATGAACTTGAAACAATCATTGTCATTGCCCCTGCTGTTTCAGATACTTGCAATAAGTAACAAGGTTAAAAATAAGTAAAAGGGGGGAAAAATCTTAATTCAAGTAAGATTAAATTCTGCTAAAGGAGTCTTCAGAATTTTCGGATACAGGCCTCAGGAGAGTCACTGCAAACTCAGTGGGCCTGGGTCAAATCATTTAATAAAACAGAGCTTGTTTCCTCATCTGCAAAATGGAAATAATGATACCCCTACTATATACCTCACAGCATCAGTTATAATGAGCAAATAAGAAGTCAGTGAAATCACAGTATAAACTCTAGATGACAACAACAAGTTTAAGACAAGTACTACTACTGTGTCTTTAAAAGGTGACAGCCTTGCAATAAGATTTGATGGCTTAATGAAGAAAAGGATGAGAGCAAAGAAGTTTTAACTGTCATAGAGTCTTTATTTGGAGACCATGCTAAAGATATAGAAGGGCTCTCTGCAGAAATCTTTACTCAACTATAGAATGCTTGGGCAGACTAACCTAGGGGACATCAGAACTGCAAATTAGAATACAGTAATGTATCAACTGTGCAGATGCAAAACTGCTTTAAATGAGCCTGTCGTGAGACTGAAGTGTAGAGGGATAAAGGGGTTATCAGTCTTGACCACTGTGGCAGAGCCAAAGGAAGGAGTGAGTACTGGAACTTTTCAGGGAGGACACACGTTTGTGCTCCCCAGCTCTGACAATGCTTAATAAAATGCAAGATAGGTTTATTTTATGGCCACCGAATTAGAATTTTTACCACCTTTTAGAGAGGAAGTCTGATTAAGAAAATTTTATAACAAGGGAAGAAAATGCAAACCACCTTGCTTGCTTTATTTGAAAAAAAATTTAATACTAATTAGGGCAGGACACATTGGGGTATCCATAATAAGTACCAGCTTTAGGGATGGAGAAAGAAGGAATATGATAATGGCATATAAGAAAGAATTCTATCAAAAAAAATTCTATCATAAACCCCTTACTTTTCATTGATAATGTCAATAAAAGTATCTTGATAGTGGCCTTTTAGGGAACAACTAAATGCCGAGGATTATAAACATATCTGTATATGAGGTAATCCCAGAATCACTGGCTTTGCTTCTATCAGAACAGGATTCATTTACAGGCCTCTGATTATGATGCTGATCCATTCCTTAGGCACAGAACCTCCTATATCTAATAAATAGTATAAAACAGAGCAACTTGATAAAAATTAATCAAACATCTACTGTACTGTCTCCTCAGATACTATAGATGAATAAAATCCAGATGAGTAAAATCCAGATCTTATTGCTTAAGAAGGTCACAGTTTTTAGTCTAAGATCTAAAGCAGCCAAAGCAAAGGCCAGACTCCTCAGAGATGTTCTCACTAACACTGTGATACCCACCCACACACACCCACAAGGATTGTTTCTTTCTTCCCACCTATAGCTAGTCTATCCCCAGACACTGTCCTGCTTTAGGGGACATTCTGGAACTTACCTTCTCATGTCCATAGATCAATGCCTCTTCCAGATCCCTCATGCCGAGTTACATACTATCCGCACTTCAACTCAGTCAGCTAGTATTCAGAGTCCCTACAATGTGGCAGGTACTTGCAAAGGCCCACAGCAACAACAACAAAAATTGTCTCCACTCTTACCAGAACTAGTATGTTGAAATACTAACCAGTCCATTCTGCTGGTTATACAGCAATGAACAAAACGAAGCCACTGATCTCACAGAACTTATCTAAATTTAGGGTGACACTACCCAATTTTGACCACTGGTTTCTAAAGAGGGGTGCTCAAATCTCAAAACATGAATAAGATATAGTCTACTGGAGTGGACTGAGGAGAAAATATTAGAATTTTGGGCCTCCCTGGTGGCGCAGGGGTTAAAGTCTCAATACTATCAAGCTATCACCAGCCACTGTTGGCATGAGTTTGATTCCCCAGCCAGGGAGCTAACCCACATGGCGCAGCAGACCTCTCCTGTCTCACCCACAGCTCCTCTCAGCAGTGTATCTCAGTAGATCTGCCTGTCGTGCTCCCCACTCTGCCTCTAGTGAATCCTCTCACACCCCCATGTCTGGCCTACACCCCAGTTCTTCTATGCAAAAATAAATAAATCTTTTAAAAATTAAAATACTAGACTTTTTCTTTATATTCAATTTATCTTTTTTATTTCTAAGCTATTTATATTTTATTGTATAAATTACTAATTTTTTTATTATTATTTGTGGCCATTCCACAAATCTGAACATGATCTCTTGGTTACAAAGAATGCATATGGCACCCAAGGATGAAATCACATGTGCACATACAAAGCTTGTAAGGAAGTTCATTTCACCATGAGGACTGGTAATGAATGAGATTTGAATGGCTGTACTTCCAACCCCAAGAAATACAACAGAAGACTCACAAGATATTATTTTGCATGTCTGTTCTTCACTACTGCTTTAATGTAAACATTAGCATCATAATCAACTTCAGAAGCTTATGAGAAATATCTTCCCAAATCAGTTTCTTCTTTACAATTTTGCTTATAAATGTATTTGTTATTAAAACACCCACAACTAGCATCAGGAAAAAGGAGCAAAATACTTTAGAAACAAAGTTTTTGACCAGTCAAAAAGAGGTTCACAAATAAAACTGGGTATAAATGCATACATTCTGAGGTGTTACAAACGCTACAGTCATGACTAAAAGAAATGATACTAAAGATTCAATTAAGTCAAAGGGGGCTCCAAAGAGCAGACACAGAGCATTAAGCATAGGAGAGGAGGAGGAATAATCCACAGGGGTCCTCCAAGCCATGGCTTATTAAATGACAAGAGAAGCCACAGGCTGAAAACATCCTGGAAAACATTGATGGAAACACTGGGATTATTTTTCATCTGTAATCTCCCATGATTAGAAAGGTGTATTTTCATCCTTTAGAATTTCACATTGTGCTTAATAACTGGACTAGCGATCTTAACAATATGCATCAGGTCCTTCAATAAAATTGTTTCTTTATAACACTGATGAGGAAAAAACACTCAGAACCAACCCTCAACAAAAGGAAGTTACTCAAGGACCTAGGTTTTGGTGTGAAATTTTGGTATACTATCACTTTTAATTAAAGTCGCAGATCCCAATAATCTATCTAAGGCCAAGTGAGGACTTCCTGTACTCCTAAGTAGTATAATTTATCCAACTAAAAGTAGGTGGTATAGTAGTTTAAAAAAATTTTAACCACATGCGTTTGAACCCCTAGTAGTTTGGACATACAGTTCAAAATTATGCTTTTATTAAGAGTTGGTGTATGCAGAATACTCAAACACTTCCTTTCACCTCAGAAGTGTTATTACAGATCCTGAAAATAGTAAATAATAAATTTTTTGAAAAAAAAAAATGATTGTAAAAAGGAAATCCAAAACACTTAACCGAAACAACTTTTTAATATAAATTTACAACTATCCCAAAAAAAAGCTATGTCTCTTAAGTGAAAGTCAAAAGGATGCACTAATACTTATATAAAAGACAAATTTAGCTTAGAAGTTTAATTTTTTAAATGCACTCTAATGCTTGGATCAAATAAGTTTTACAATCTTAATGACAAGAAGGGCAACAAGATGCACCACCTCTTTCAATGTCCAGCTCCTATGTAGGAATTAGTTTTTCAATGGTATTTACACAGTACTGTCTTATACCACATCTGTTAGAGCAGCACAAAATAACTGGATTTCTTCACAGCTAATAAAACATATTTGCTTTTAGTATAAGGGTATTTCATATTCATCTTTATATTCTCAAAGTCTAAGGCAGCATCAATACCTCACAGCCACTCAATTCATGAATGCTAAATTATAAAGTTAAATTCATAATGGTCTTTGCTATCAGAATCTTAACAACACTTACACCCAATTATTTAATATAAAAGTTTTTCAAACATGAGTCAAGAAAATAAGACAAGAGAGGTGTCAAAGCCATAAAACTTACTCAGCTTATCAATCTACTTAAATGAGGATAGTACGAAAGTGGTTCATTATTGGGGGGAAAAGGGCTAAAACGCAAGAATCAGAGACCAATATGTTTACATGTTTCATGAAATAGGGAAAAAGAAGAGTCCTTATAAAAGAATAACAAACATTTTTCTGTATCTGAATTAAGCTGGCTTTGCTGAATTTGCAAAGATAAGATTTTTAATTCAGATGAATTCGGTTCTTGGTAAAAAAAAAATAGTAATATGTTACTTTGTATTTTCCAAATGATTTGCTACTTGTATACAAATTGATAACTTATAAGATCTCTTATCACAGGAGAAACAAGTTAATTAAATAAATTAAACCAAAAGTGCCCACAAACTACTTGGAAAGCTGTAACTTTTAATGAATCTTACATAGTTTATGTTTTATCATCAGACAACCTTAAATGAAGTCCATGAACCTGCCCTATTAATTTTTCCAATACTTAATTTCTCTTCAAAACAAGTATCAGAAAACTATTTAACACAATCCATGTTATATTGTTAAATTTCATTAAAATATATTTGCTGATTAAGTATTAATACCAGAGTGAAAATATCACAATATTCTGTAAGGAAAACTCAATTCATCAAATGATTTCTACTGAATATACCACAGGAATTAATAAACAATAAAAAACTATTGTTATCATACAAGTCTCCATTGTGTTATATAGTCATATACATATGTATCTACACACACACACCACACACCCCAACTAGGAAGAAAGTTCATAAAATGTAAATTTATAAACTAAGTTGCAGATTGGTTTAGTCCTCGACTGTGACCTCACTGATGAAAACACCTGATAGGTCCCAGCTCAAAGGCTTTTTTAATCTACCTACTTAAAAGTGGTAGAGAAAAGGGAACCCTCATACACTTGGTGGGAATGTACTGGTACAGCGATTATGAAAAACAGCGTGGAGATTCCTCGAAGAATTAAAAAGAGAAATTCCATGATACAGTTTTCCCACTTTTGGGTACTTAGCCAAAGAATACTAGTTTGAAGAGCACATGCACCTTCCTCCCCACCATGTTCACTGAAGCATTAAATACAATAGCCAAGAGTTAGAAACAGCCTAAGTGCCCATCAGCAGATGACTGTCTAGAGAACATAAGGATGTGGTCTATATACACAATGGAATACTAATCAGCTATTAAAAGCAAGATGCAATTCTGCTATTTGCGACATCGATGGACCTGGAAGGTATTATGCTTGGTGGAAAAAATCAAACAGAGAAAGAAAAACACTGCATGATTTCACTGGTATGTGGAAGAAAAAAAATAAAACTAATGAGCAAACAAAAACAAACTAAACTATTAGAACAAAATAGAGGTTAGCAGAAGGAAGAAGAAAAGGTGTGGAAATCAGGTTAAAAGGGTCAAGAATGGAAACTAGACTTTTGACAGTAAGGAAAATATAGTATGTATATACAGATGTTGATTCATAAGACTGTATCCCTGAAACCTATATAATGTTGTAAACCAATGTTCCTTCAATATTTTTTTTTTTATAAAGTAGACAAAAGCATTCAACCTCACTACTTCAAAATGAAGATTTCTTTCTGAGGAGAAAGAAGAATGGGGGGAATTCTTGACTAAAATTTGCCCCAAACCTTTTATTTCTAACTTTTTGGAATATGCCATAAATAAAGTAAATGCCCTGAAGACAGCAGCCAAGCATTCTAAGCCTGGCAGTCTCTTGCTACCTGTGTACCTTCAGACAAGTTTCTTCATCAATAAAAGAGGGGTAGATCTCATTAGAAAGTTGTGAAAATAAAATCATAAAAATAAAACATGTGCCTCATAAGGAGGCTCTCAGCCCAAATTATCCTTCCCCTTCCTCCCGTAGTAAAATATTGATTGGGAAACTTTTCCAAAAGAACACTTCTGTGTAGTCATTCTATTACCCTAAAATAACAGAAATGATTGGATAACAAGTTTACCTCAATTTATTTCATCAAACAACAGGTGTCTTTACTTCACTCAGTCCTTTTAGAAGTTCATCATAACTCCTTCCTGACTGACGCTTACATGTAGGGAACTGAGTAAATCTCAAAATCAATAACTTTATTATATATAAGTAATTATATATGCTAAAAGAAGCTAAAAACTGCAAACAAATCTTTAAAATCAACTGTTTAAAAAAAGTTCAACTCCATACTCCCATTCTCAAATATTTGCAGGTAGTATCACAGGTAACATTAAAGCCCTTAAGAGAAAAAAAAATTTAATAGATAAATAATATTAATGGAAAGGGGAGGGAAAGAAGAAAGGAAGTAGAGGGAAGAGAAAAAGGAAGGAGGAAAGAAAAAAATTGTAACTCCAATTAACTCAAAAGATAATCAAAATTTGACAGCTGGACGCAGAGAATTATTTTCTCGTTTTGTTCCATGCTCCACCACGTTTCCTTTGCGTCAATGAGAACTCTACACTTGGGTGAGTTTTGAGAGGTGCACCAGAAACTGAAAAACAATTCAGCAGTTTTAATATTAAAAGAATCAGCATTGCTACTAAGATCCTGAATTACATAATCTGGAATCCTGATACCAAATACATTGATATTAGGTACGCATATCAACAAATAATGTATGAAAAAAATTTTTCTTTAGTTATGAACAGTTTTAGTGTATTGGTATAGTTTTCATGTGAAAACTAATTTAAACATGACCATGCAATAGACCGGAGACAGCTCTTACTGTATTTCTAGTGTCACACAGATGCTTCCTCACACCATACTTTTTGTTTTCTACAGTGGTTTATAGAACATTAAAAGTACAAAGGTGAGATCTTAACTCAGCAATTCATAATTATTGACCATAAGATACCCTAGTATTTCTATAAAGTAATATAACACACAAACTTTCTCACCTGAGAGTAGACTAAATTTTCAAAAAAGATTTTCTATTTTTACTTTACTCATAGAAAAAATGTACAAGCAGCAATAAAGGAAAATAAATCTCCTTTGTGAAACTTCTTATAATAGTAAATCACAATGAAAGTAGCCTAAAGCTTGTTTACCATTATATAAGAAAAACTCTACAAGGTAGAAGTTTCAAATGTATAGATTTCTGTGTATTTGTTTAATAAAAATAACTACTACTGTACAACATTGACAAAAAAAGGAATCAATGTCAAAATGGATATATGAAGTTCACTATAGAGGGGGACTAATGGAGGAAAGGTGGAATTAAACTAATGGGCATGTGTGTGATACAAGGTTCAACTAATGGATGAATGAGTGAGTGTGCGTGTCTATGTTTAATATTTTCTTACCCAGGGCCTCCCTGGTGGTGCAAGGGGTTAAGTCTCAGCACTATGAAGCTATCACCTTCACTGGAGCATGAGTTTGATCCCCGGCCAGGGAGCTTCTCACATGGCCAAGCAGACCTCTGTCGCGCCCCCTGCTCCCCTCAGCAGTGTTATTTCAATCAGCCTGTTCTGCTCCCCACTCTGTCTCTGGTGAATCCTCTCATCCCCCACACCTCTAGCCTACACCCCAGCTCTTGTATGCATAACTAAATAAATCTTTAAAAATTTTATTACCCAGGAGCCTTTTACTCTGCTCAACTTAGGAGATACAAATGATATTAACAACTACCTAGCCTAACTTTGCTAATCTTACCTAATCTTCGCTAACCTAACTTTCTGATCTCTTATGTATTCCCTCCTTACATTTGAAGTCAGAGGGTTTCAACACACAATTTGACAGAGCTGAATACTGTTAAGAAATCATCCATGATTTTCCACCTTGCAATGACTTCAATGTTCAGATGATCAGTGATCAAATAACAAAAGGATTTTCACTGCATTAAGTGGGGAGGATTACCAGATAATTTCACTCTGTGGACTGAAAAAGTTAACATAGAAGGCCCTGAACCCCTTAGATCCAGGTATGTTTCAGAATTTTGTGGGTTTTAAAAAGGTCAGCATATAGCATATATTACATAACGTTACTAATGAGAACTAAGATCCAGCCTCATAATCAAACTTATTGTTTCTACAGCAAAATATGAATATTCAAAGTAGACTTAAAACTATTTTAAGGGCCTCCTGGTGGCGCAACAGGTTAAACGCAGCACTTTGGAGCTGTTGGCAGTTGCAGCACGAGTTCGATGCCCAGCCAGGGAGATTCCCACATGGCACAGCAGACCTCTCCCGCCTCGCCTCCTGTGTATTTTGGTCAATCTGCCTGTTCTGCTCCCCACTGTCTCTAGTGAGCCCTCTCACCGCCCCACACCTCTGGCCTGCGCCCCAGCTTGTATGCATAAATAAATACATCTTTAAATTAAAAAAAAATATTTTAAAAGTCCATGGCAGTTTGGATCAGAGTTTACCAACAAATGAGATTTGATGCAAACTTTTAGAGAAAAAATTTTGTTTTTCAGAGATTATTTTAAAGGATGTGTGAATGTATATACCAGTACCCATCAAAGTACAAAGACATTTTCAAAATATAAAACACTCATTAATTGACTGGAGATGAGTATGGCAAATAAAATTTAGTAAAACAGAGAAATCTTCCAGGCAAATAAAACATTAAAACTCAGGAAATGCAAAGTTAAATCATTTTAATTTATTCAAATGCATTAAATGGATGTTGGGACTACTAAAAAGTGCATGTATTGAGGCATTGTGTATTTGAGTAAGGCAGCACTGTTTGAGAACCCTGATCCTTCTAGTCCTTTGCACTTCCTTTGCATTTGAACACATGTTGCATTTTCACTAGCTTTTGGTTTTCATTGTCTGAGATTTCAGGTATTTGGTGAATTTCCCATTCATCCTTCCCTTAGCTTGTCCCTCTTTTTTAAGTGCCTATTTCATGAAGTGTAATTTGTTATGCACTCTGGATGTAATGTTTCTCAGTCTTCCTGTCTTGATACCAGGGTAAGTTTTAATTGGTTGTGATGAGTGCCCCAAGTAATTGGTTGCGAAGTACTGCAGTTTAGATTTTATGTGTGCCTGGGTATATTCAAGGTTTCATTATTATAATATCATTCTTGTTGGTATTCTGACATACTTTCTTAATAGTGAAAGAAGTGGTTTTATCACACTGTGAACTACCTAGAAAACACAACACCTAATTTATCTCTGTCTATAACCAGGGAAGTCATAATGTCTTGTGTGTAAACATCAGTCACAAGTGTCTTGGTAGAAGAAAATTTGAGAACTGATGCTCTAAGACACTCTAAGATGTATCAAAGTCACCACAGAGAATGCCCGAATGTCAACTAACCACCTTGCAATATGAAAAAAGCTGTTTTCTTGTCCTATGCTACATCTTTTTAAAGAGGTGGGAAAATCATTCCCCCAACCTGAAGGAGCACCATATTTAACTGTGGCATGTCTCAGCTCTTCTTTTGTTTTTTCCTTCTAGTCAACCACATGTGTCCAGCACCTGATATCTGGTTAAAAATGCACCAGAGTTTCATGGTAACAATGTTGAGAATCTCTTCAGAGAAAACAAAAATTAAATGGCTCAATTTTGAGAATTTTCATGTTTAGTGAGAGCTGGAGTGAAGTGAGATGTAACTAAAAACATACCATCTATTGAGTGCGGAGTGTGGATATAGGTCATTACATACATTCTTGTCTTGCGTAATTCTCATATTGTTGCACAGTAAATAGTAAATGTTCTTTTGCCTATGTAATAATGGAAGTTTAATCCAAAGTAATATGCTCAAAGTCCTTCAGCTAGTAAGAACACAGGCAGTAGGAGTGGAACCAGGCATCTAGGCCACAAAGCCTCTTTCCCACGTATTACACCTTTAGGAATCTCTACAAAGGGCAATGAATACCCTCTCAGTACAGCTCTTTCTCAACTTACAGTGGGATTACATCCAGACAACCCCATTGTAAATTAAAAATATCATTAAGTCAAGAAAGGATTTAATACACCTAGGCTATGGAATATGTTAACTCAGCCCAAACACTTACCTTACCCTACAACTGGGCAAAAGCGTCCAACACAAAGCCTACTGTGTAATAAAGTACTCAATGTGTGATTTATTGAATATTGTACTGAAAGTAAAAAAGCAACATGATGGAATGCAAAAATACCAAACACAATATCCAAAAACTCTGGCAACACAGTACACCGTAGAGCATGTTCTGCTTGACCCTGTCATCATGATCCAGTGGCTAGCGGGGCACTACGGCTCACCGTCACCGTCACCGTCACCGCCCGGCAGCACCAGCAGCACCAGCAGCACCAGCCTGATACCGCTAGTCCAGGAAAGATCAACATTTCAAGTAATATTGGTTTTCACACCATCATAAAGACAAAAAAAGTCATGTCAAGGCCATCTGTATTACAAACACGCCAACTGAAATACAGCCATAGAATCCTGAAGCTGTGAGAGACCTTAGCAGGCACTAAACTTTTAACTCTACATTCAATGGAAGACTCTCATTTCACCTTGTGTCACCTATGCCTTTTACCAGAGTTTCTCAAAGTGTGTAAAGGATCTCCTACTTGCTTCAGAATCACCTGCCGTACTAGCCAAAATGCAGATTCCTGGGTCTAACCCCAAACATAGTAAATCAAAATACCTGTGGATGGCGTCTGGGAACCTCCATTTTTGGCAAGCAGTCTAGGCTGGTGTCTTTCAAACTCTGTCATGAGGTCAATTTAGTGAATGATACCCAGAATTTTTTTTTTAAATAAAGTCGTTTGGAACAGATTAGTTTATAAAGATTACATAAGAATAAAAAATAATAGAGAGCATTTTTCTTAGTACTATTTCAGGAAACTTTTCTTTCAGTTGTTATATGTGGGTTGGGATATAAAAAGGATTTCTTACTACTCACTCAAAAACATTTCAGAAATACAACTGCTTCAACTTATTTTTATCTTCATTCTTATTTCTCCTTTGAAGTAAGTTATCAATCTTTAATTCAATTATTTCCTTTACAGAAACAATTTCAATGTGCTATGTCCTTTTGATGATCTCAGTTCTTCTAGCCCCAGGAGTTTCTGTTTTACTCTGTGAACTTTTCACCCAAGGGTCATGTTTATCTATTGGCTTAATTAATTAATATGCCACAATCTATTTTCTAAGATTTCATATAATCCAGCTCATTCTTACTAATTTTTACTTTGCATTTTATATAATCTCCTATCTGAAATTATTTCAATATCTAGATTCTCAAACTGACACGTTTTAATTTAGTAAGTTTATATTTTGGTAGGTGTGTCAATGCTTCAAACTTAACATTTTAAGTCTTTCATTCTATTAGTCTTTCATTCTCTCCATTTATATATATTTTCAGATAGAATTCTTTACTGACCTGTTCTCTTTTGCATTTCCATTGTGTCACTTTATTTTTTGTATTTTAAAATATTTAAACTCCCATTAATACATGAGGATTTTCTAAAGGCATCTTTACAGTTGTAAAATGACGTCCGAGCATTTCAAGGAATAGTAATTGTCCTCAAAGGTAATATGAACACATGGATGATGAGTGAAGTTTTTTGCAAAACGTGCTTTCCTAAAGTATGACTGAAAATGTAGAAATCTCTGCAATTCAACACAGTATGTGATAACTGCCCTTGAGGTAGTAAAAAACCCACTGTTGAATTACAGTCACAGCATCTTTAAGCTTGGAGAAATTCCACTCAGTCTTTAGCCTTAGTCCTTACTACCTTCAGAGGAATGTTTCTCAAAGTATATAGCCTAAGGACCTTCTGCATTCGATTTACCTGGGGCACACGATAAAAATGAAGTTGTGAAATTACAATGTTTTTATAATTTGGATTTGTTTTCACTTCTTAGTGAGAGGAACGAAGCTGACCAAAGATATAAGATACTACTCAAATCTGTTTTAAAAGGTGCCCCCAGTGGTGAAATGTTAAAAAATGGGTGGATGGACGGACGGACTTCAAATTGCAAGTTTAAGAAAAATGTCTCTTTAAGTTCAGGGCCTACTTAAATTGAAATCTAAAAATTTAAGTATGCTGCAATGGAGATGAAATACATAAAAAGTAATTGAATTTAGTAATTCAGAACATTTAAATATCACAATTTTAAATATTTTCTGCATTTTTGTAAGACAGTAGTAATTTCAGGGATTGCCTTTAGTACAGCAAAAAGTCACATCTGTAAATGAGATTTTCAAAAGAATTTTTTAATAAGATTGATCTGTGAAGTCTTTATCACTTCCATTAAAGATTTCCATTACAAAAGTAGTTGATATTCACGATAAGATCTAGTTAAAAATATGGTCCTTGTTTTTACCAATACTCTGTATGAAGTATAGGAAAGTGTAAATTTTAATTATGTTAGCGGATGATTAACAATTAGAAATTGTTTGCAATTTTACTGAAAAAAATGACTTCATAAAAACTTTTGCTGCGGAGTTAGATTTTCACATTAAGAACTGTTATTCCTTCTTTAACTACATACAAAAAATCGTATCAATGACATACTTACAGTACAAGCAAACCATACTTATATTTTCATCCAGCCTTCACTCAAAGCTGTGTTCTAAAGTCAATGTCTAAACAAATCTTCTCTGTTTCAATGGATTAATATAAAGGACAGATCTAAAAAGGTCAAAGATAGTATATATTTTTCAAGTTTTACAGCAGAGCTATAGGTCTCTTAAAAGCAAAGGTATCTCAGGAAGTCTTAAATCAGGAAGAATTTTTTTAATTTGGATTCAAAGATGTATTTAAAAAAGCCTCTCAAATGTTTGTTAATATCTACAGCTCAAGTGGAGGACTCTTTCTAAAACTGTGACAGTACCTCCAAAGATGCCAACACTAACATAGATGAACCCCCTTTTCAGTAAATAAAATTAAACATAAAATACAAATTATGACACCAATTTCAGAGCTATATGGAGATACACAAAGTAAAAAAAACTGAAAGTTTGGAAACTCTTGGCAATATAGAAGCACACCTTCTTTATCTAGATACTTATTTTGATAATTAAGCCCAGGGCCTAATAAATACATTTTAGATGCAAGTAGCTAGTAATTTCATTGTCAAGATGACTTTTTCAGACCACTGCTACAAGTCTTTATACTCTAAAAACTACACTGACTTCAAAGAGTAAGACTGCTCCTGAAAATATTGTTTTAATGAAGCAGTTATTTGATATCTCAAAGAAATGCAAGAGTTCATCAGCTCGCTTTTATTCTAGAAATTACTGATTCCCATTTTAAAGTCTGAATTGGTCAAATGTATTTCCGTGAGGGAAAAACTAACATTAAAAGTTTGCTCTGATGAACAAAAAATAATGTGCCTCACATGTATAAATGTGGTGTTCTTAGTAATCAGGAATGCATTTTAAATGCTCTTGCCATATGTTTAAAAATGAGAAACCTCTCTTGCAGACAAGCTTTAAAAAAATCAAAGACAATGAAACCCACATATATTGGTAAACACTAAATTCATCTTCCCTTAACCATCTCATTTTACCACTGCAACTGGCCTATATATGTGACATATTATCAGATCTGCAACTAAATGAACCACCTAACTATCTGAAATATCTTTATATTTCATGAAAAATGTTGGACAGAGAACTTACATATTTTCTAAAATCTTTAGCAATGCCAAAGTATTTTACTAGCATGTGAAGCCACCAGAAAGGTCCAGTCTTCAAAGGTAATTCCTCTTAATACTATGACTATTTTTCCATAATTGTACAAAATATCCCAGCAAAATGTCCCTTTTTCTTCATAAATTATAAACTGCATCTTCACTATGATAATGCTATAAAGCACCACAGCTTATTTAATACACTTTAATACAACTGGTTTTCTTAACATATCAGCAATTTAGAGTACCTGAGGTGTTCCTTATGATTAGGGGCAAATTTGCAAATTGCTCTTCTGCAGTTGTGGGCTCACCATGCTTGCTTTCAAATGTTACGTACACACTCAATTTTCATGTAGACTATCCTCACAAACTTTTCAGGCACTTGCTACCCCACAGATTACTTCACAAATTTTTCCATTTGGGGGGGCCTAAATCTGAGAAAGCACTTAAAGGATCTCAAAGTCACTATTTATTGTTTATACATGCTGTTAAAATGCATCTATTTTCTCCAATATAAAAATTTTGAAGGAAATCATGAATAATTTGGACAGTTATTCGCCTTCTGAATCATTGTGGTACACTAAATTCTAGATTTATTATACTGCCCAATCCACCCTTCCTCACCAAAGGTGTTATAAACCACGCAAGTTACCTAAGAAAGAGAGCCTAAAATAGAGTAAGCAAAGATCAGTCACTGTAACTAGAGAGGCCTTCTGCACAATGCTTCCTTGGGTTTTTAATAATCCTTTCCAATCAAAGGCCACAATCTTTCTACAATATTATTTAGCTTTAAATTTACTAGGTCTTCAACTCTGTATAAAATTTTATTACCAATTAAAATGTTTATTTGAAAATGAGTTTTCAAATGACACTCCCAGATATGCCTGAAATGCACATTTAAACTATCTTAAAATCATAAAAGCTGAATTCTAAGTACTAAAAATTACAAATTGACTTCTGCTGCAGAAAACTATATTGTAATCCCAATGAAACACATTCTTGTGTGAAAAATAAAGACCCTTATGTCATTACTAACAGTCATCCAGTTTCCCTGTATGAAGAGTTTGCATACTTACCCTGGAAGGCAAATGGAAAGTACACAGGGAGGAAGATGAACTGCGGCAAAACCTTTGTCATATGATAGTGACCTATAAAGTATCAAATAAAGGTACATCATCAGTATGGTAGAGCTTTGCAATAGAGTCCCAAGTCCTGCAACATCTATGAAGGACCCCAAAATCCAGAAGTCCAGCTCCCCACCAACCCCTTACTCTCTTCATTCCCCACGTGAGAGAACTATGGGGTAGGAAAGGCAAAGAAGCTCACTGTATTCAAAGGGTCGAGGTGGAGGGTAGCCCTGTGGCATTCCAGGGTGTCTCTAGCACCCTAGTTCCCTATTCCCTGTATGTATCAAGCATAAAGTTGATCCATTCTGCAAACCCAAAACCCACACCGCGACCATTCATCAACTTGCACAAGTGATCGCCACCCCCAGGATAAATACACCCGTAACCAAATCATAGCAATCGATAGGCTGCCGGAGCCTCCTCAATGCCCAGCAGCCGACCGGAGGCAGCAGCACGGCAACGGCAACGGGTCCAGGTAGCGCAGCCCTCTGCCCTGCAGACCTGGGCGGCCACAGTCGTCGCCCAAACGCCCGGCCCCAGGCACATTCCCGAGATTGGCGCTCCGAACCGAGCCGGGAAACACATTCGCCAAAGCCCCCGGCAGCAAGTGCAGGGCCACCAGGTCTCCGGGGTTGGGGTGGAGGGAGCGAGGAAATGGAGAGGGAGGAAGGGAGTGAGGGATCCCACCCTGGCTTTGTTGCTGGTCACCATCAAGTTTGCATCTTAGTACAAAATGTCGATCTTAAAGGCTGACAAGGCAGAGGCAGAGGCAGAGGGAGAAAGAGAAAGGGAATAGAGTCCATCTTGCTTTGAGGAAGAGAGGGTAGAAAAAAAATGAAGTGTAAATCCTACACTCCAGGCGTAAAAGTCTGCTAAACACCTTCCCATAACGGAGGAGCAACGAGTGGGGTGTCCCCGTCCCTGTGCCCGCTCGAACAGACGGCGGTCTGGACAGAAAACGCCTCCCTCTCCTCCTCTTCCTCCTCCTTCCCCTCCTTCCCCTCCTCCCTCTCCCTCCTCCTCCTCCCGCGGGCCCCGGCGAAGATCCCGCCGCCGCCGCCGCTGCCTGCGCTGCCCCCCGGGGAGGCACCGCCGCCCGGCCAGGCGCTGCCATTCTGGGCTTGGACCGCACGGCGCGGCGCGCGTGGGGCCGGGCACCGGGTGGAGGCGCGGGGACGTCCGCGCTGGGGACCCCTGCGCCCCCTCGCCGCGGACTGGCTACAAAAGTCGCGCGAGCAGCGGTGGTGGCGGCGCGCAGAAGAGGGGGCGCGCGTGGGGGCCCACGCCGCGAGTGGGCAACCCCTGGGGATGGCGAAGAAAGCCCCTCCCCTCGCGGGGAAAGTACCCCAGTCCCCGGCAGCCCGGCGTCCGCGGCCGGGAGAGGAGAACTGGACGTGTCATTAGCAGGACAGGCAATGGTTTCAAAGCCCCAGGCCAATGACCATTAGCAGAGGCAGAGCTCGCTCCGTCCCCATCCCCCACAACCTCCACCCACCTTCCCCCTCTTACCCCCCCCACCTCCACCCCACCTCGCGAAACTTTTCAACAAGATCCACCTGGACTAATTTGTCCTCAAACAGTTAAAATATTGACTAGACCCCACACACCAGGAGGGAAGGGGAATGCACGCTTTATTTTCCTTTCTACAGAAAGGAAAGCAAAAAATAGCTTCTCTCTCCGTCTCTCCCTCTTCCCCCCCCTCTCTGTCGTACATGTTGTGTCTTAGCTTTTTGCATCGTTTCGTTTTACCTTCCTCATTTAGCAGAAATGATCGCAGATATTTCACACATAAACGTGTTCCAGATTCTTGGATTCGGGGTTCTTGTAAATTACAGGACTCGGGTTTGGTCTCAGTTACGTTAAGTTTCATACAATACCGAAATTTTTTTAAAAAAATAATACATTTCTGAGGGTGAGCAAGCGAGACGAGGTGGAGGAGGAAAAGAAACCTCGAGTCTGATTTCTGTAATTTACTAGCGACCCGATCGCAGCAAATAACACTGTAACACGAGTGTGGCTTGAGAAGGCTGGGGAGCTCTTTCTAGAGGGATCGACCCCATCCCCGGATAAAGGATCTGCAAGTTTTCTGTCATCGCGACCATGCAATGCCATAACTTACCTTCAGAAATAAGACTTTAAACAGCC